>OX411307.1:80672350-80917350 GCA_948150685.1 Rhaphigaster nebulosa | reverse complement strand
AATTAATTTAAAATATATATATATGCATATGGAATAGCAGAAAAACTCGAGGCTGTCTGGTGTCCCAGTATAACGCGTGGATGTGTCACTCTCAGTCATAATGAGAACATAATTAAGTTAAGAACATTTACCGGCTCAATTAACGCTAGCTCAATTAAGTTCTTGGATTGATGTGTTCTTAAACAAATTAACCAACGTTTCTCGACAGGAGGATCGTAAAGCTTTTTTTTTATGACTGTTAAGGCTCAACATCTGATAACCAGATCAGTTTGACGGGATGGGGGAGTAGAAGAGGAGGGATATAAAATAAAAAGAAATAATAAAAAGACGGCGTGTTAAGTGCTCTGCTTTGTGAGAGGAGGCTAAACACGTTATTAGACTCCTCTTAATCCACTCCAAAGGCTAATCCCGTTTAGCTCCTGAGTCGTTGCCTTAGAAGAAGGAGAGTCGGGGATAAATCTATTACAATGAAGAAAGAGGGGGAAGGGAGGGGAAGTACTTAGGTTCAGGCCTTGTTAATTTTTATTAATTTGTAATTCTTGTTCCGTCCAGAGTTTAAGGACCCCGTCGAGGGGAATTTAAGATGGGACTGAGGGAGCCTTGATGATGGCCCGGCTAAACATTTCCGCTGCTGTTGCGTAAAGTACATCACTTCCAAGTAACTAAGTAAGTGATTAGGAACAGTCTAACGTAAACATCTAGGAATTTTTATAGACTAATATTTGTGAACTTCAATTGAAATTTATTTATTTATTTATCCGCAACTACCCTTTCGGGTCACAAAATTATATGTTGTTCAACAATATTGTATTGAAATTAATTGAAATTCAAATATACGTATCAAAAAAAAAAAATATATATATATATATATATATATATATATATATATATATATATATATATATATATATCTAAAAATGCCATACAATATATTCGTACCTTTACAAATGTAAATATAAATCTCTACATAGATATACTAGAAACCGATCTATTATGCTATATCATAATTACTTATTTTATTTAGTATCAAAAACAAGTAAATATTTTTAATATAATTACAGAAGGTCGACAACAATATTTGTTTATATATATATATATATATATATATATATATATATATATATATATATATATATATATATATATATATATATATATATATATATATATCAATTGTGGGTGTCAATATTTTTCTTGCGGTACTCCCATGAGATAGTTTTTATAATAAATCGAACTACTATAAAAAAAAATATCGATATTTCGATTTATAGGCCCTTGTTATTTTTAATCTTTTAAAGGGACACACACACATCGATATTTTTGTGCCGATATAATTGAGATATTTGTTTTAATAATATCGATATTTTTGGGACCATATAATTATGGTATAGCTTTTATAATATCGATTATACTGTGCCAATATAATTAATATATTGTTTTTACTAAATTCATTTACAACAAACTTTAAGTATTAAGAAACATGTTATTTCCTATTCTCCTTCCGATTCCTTTAGATTTTTTATTTTTTAAAATCCATATTTCACTGCCGATCTAATTAAGATATTGTTGTTTTTAAGTTCATTTTACTTAATATTAAGAAACAGTAAGAATACTATAAGAAACAGTTTATTAATATAAATAACCTTAAATATTAAGAAAAAGGTTATTTCCTGTCCTCCTTCCTATTCGTTTAAATTTTTTTTATTTGATAAAAGAATAACGATATTTTGAAATGTCGATGTTACTCTGCCGATATCATTATGATATATTTTTATTATTTTCATTTACAGCAGAATTAAAATAACAAGCAAGTTGTCTCTTAATTTCCTTCCGATTCGTTTAGGTTTTTTTTTTAAAATTTGATAACGGTATTTTTTTTTCTATTTGAGAAATATTGGTTTTTGATATTCAAATTTTAATATCGATATCACGATATTTTTTCAACGACTCTGAAGTTGCCTTTACAAATTTGTCAATCCCAGGGAAGTGAAACGCCTAGCCAAACAACCGGTAAACATGTAAAGGGGGTTGGTTTACAGAGCCTAGCAAACTAACCTATCCACACGCTACAAATCCGGCTATTCCAAGATTTGTCGGCTGTTAATTTGGGCTTAAAATAGTTTTATTTTATAAAGAAACAAATAAAAATATAAAATAAAAACATATAAATGCAAAATTTTTATAAGCACAAATATGTGGATGCAACAATAGCGCTGATGTGGTCTTTTCCGCAAGAACCGGATCGGACTCAAGAACAGAGAAGCCAATCCAAGTCAAGCAAATATACCCCTTTTACACATTTCGTTTGCCTAGTCTTGGCAAATGTATAAAGGCACTTTAATAGAAATCGAACCCACACCAAATGTTACTGATTTAAACTTATGTGTAATTCCCGATTATTTTTTAGTCTCTACGTTTTTACTGAATACTGAGCTTAAATTTTTTTTTTTTTTTTTTTTTTTTTTTTTTTTTTACGTCATTGAGTTATATTTTTATTTATGTAAATATATTTATTTCATTTTAGATATTTTTACCAAGGGCACACTATGAGTAATTGACATTTTTTTTTTTAAATTTGTTACTTCGTATGGTTGGATTAACTCATGTTATTCTTAATTGAATATGTTGTTCTCAATCGGATATTGGCGTTTGATACAAACCAACTGGCAGTACCTGAATTATGCTATTGTAATATAGGTACATATTACAAAGAGCTGACATAGCTTTATTACCGATAAAATCAGTACTAAATGTGAAAATTAACCTTATGTGCCGTATGTAATTGCAATATATTAATCGTCATAAGTAAAATACGATATGGAGTCTCTTTGTGCCCAGGTATGGGACTCGTACCGTAATTGAAATACATGCATAATAGCTGCTTTGCAAGGAATTTTCCGAATCGTCCATTAAGCTCTTGTAATATATTTAAATTTAAAAAAAAAAAAAAAAAATTAATTCTGTCAAAGAAGTTCAACAAAATTAGTGTCCGATCATTCCACAAAGTTTTTAGTAAAAAAATTAAAATTTTGAATTTTAAAATGTTTTTAAGATTTCAAAATTTCTGTTCAATCAGAAACAACATCACGAATGTTCATCCAATGTTCAGTAGTCCGGAATTTTAAAAATTAGATGATTTTTGAAACAAAAGCTACCTAAAGATTGTACAAGAAATAAGTTTCAGATAATACAGGTATGGAAAATAAATATGACAGCGAGAATTGAAAAATTTATTTATTTTTATCTTTTGATCAGAATTCTCTGAAAGATATAAATTTAAAATGTCCAACATTTTGATTAGAACAAACCCATACTTACGAGTATATTATACATCCGTTCTATTGATGAAGAAAAATACTAACTTTTTACACCCTTCAAAAATTTCATATCCTTTCTTACTGTTGACCAATCTCGCAATGGTTACATTTAAGTTAAGAAGAATTAAGAAAAAAAACAAAAAAAACGTGGAGACTCATATCACTTCAATATGGAGTATCAAGGGGAAGAACAACCCCTTATGGTTTTCGAAAATAGAGTATAACGTCTAATAGGCAGGCTGGGTTTGAAAAAAATTTTAATCTAAGTGGTTGAAAAAAAATTATTTCTAATGCCTAAGAAAAAATTAGTTTTTGGAATAACTCACAAATTATACTTCATCTGGAAAACTATAAGTACTCCTTTGAAAGATAATTAAATTCTACACAAAACAAAAACAAAATCATCTAACCTGGGCCAGCATTAGCAAAAATACTAGAAATAAAACAACAATATATAAAAGCATATTGGACTCATGTTTTCAGCGCAGGTTCCCACGGCAACACGTTCAATTTTAATTTATTTTTTTAAAAATAATTCGGAAACTATACATTTCATATATACAAACAGATTGTCATTTAAGAGGAAGGTAATTGAATTATCAGTATAATAGAAATATACCACTCTCTCACTTACTGATTTAGTAATCAATGTATCTCAAAAAGCCACAAAAGCCTAAAAATCTCAAATTTTTAATGGCGGCTCCCCTTATGTTGTATATATGCAATTAGGCGTTATTTGAAAAAATCGTACTCTAAGTGATTAAAAGAAATTATTTCTTAAACCTACATAAACTTATTTCTAAAACCTAAAAAAACACGAGGTTTTCACTTTCTGCAGGAGAAAGGCTTCATCCACGGATGGGAAAAATCACAATGATTTCGAAAATTGTTTACGAGGGTAAACAACTGTTATATTTAGAAGCTAAAACGTTAGTATTAATTACATCTTGCTGTATCGTAATCTTTTCAACCAGTTTTTGGTTAATATCTACACCAAGATAGAGATAGAAAGGCTTAATAAGATTCAACCAGAGTAAGCTGCTAGCGGATTACTATGTTCATCTTAAAGATGTCATGTGTAAGGGAGATGGATGGTAACGTTTTAGATATTGGAAAGATGTTTATGTTTCCATCTTATTTTACTGGTGTGCCCCATTAAATGCATGAGAGAACTCAGAATGTCATGACATTTGTTCATCACTATGATCGTCCTGACATGTTTATGAAATGGTCTGAAATTGTAGATGCTTTAAAAGATGAAAAAAAGCCTAATGTAAGAGGGATAACAGTCTCATGGCAGACACAATATACTAGCTCGAGTGATTCATTTCAAAGTTAAAAAAAAAAATTATGCATATTTTGACAGAAGGCTCCATTTTCAGTCCAAGTAAAGAGTTACATGCTTACTGTGGAATGACAGAAGGCGGGCCTCACGCACACAAAATGTATAACCCAATTAGCATATGCATTATAGTTATACTTATCATCAACGTATCTATATATTAATAGACAAGCATTTTTTTTTTTGTCGTACCGAATACTCCACCTGTAAGAATAGTAGTAGGGAAATAGATATATTATTGGATAGGTACAGTGTAGATGTGCACAATATAAAAGTTCGCATATTTTTCCGTTACTTCTGTAACTCTGTTTCTTTGTTTCTGACTTATCCATGCATATCTCTTGAACAAGTAGGCCGATTTTGTTACTTTTCTATTTGTTTTCTTGGGTTTGGCCCCTTTGTCCCTGTGTACCAAATCGAAAACCCTGTGCGTTACAGCGGTTACGCAATAGCCGGAAAACATGTCTTCCATTGAGTGTAGCACGAAAACGATTAAGAAAATTTTGATGAAACATGCCTCAAGTCTTCTCCTAAAAGCCCTTTAACGATCCAAACACGCACTACATCCCCAAGAAAAAGATGGGAAAAAATTATTACGGAAGGAATATTTTATTTGTACGTAACTCAAAAAGAATACATTTTTGGTTGATTATACAAATGCTCATTTGCAAGATAATTAAATTCCCTACAAAAAAAAATCATCTAATTTGAGCTGAAAGAGTTGATAAAAGAAAATAATAAAACAGGTTGAAACTGCTTTCTTTCATATATCGAGTTAAAAAAGTGATATCGAAATGTTTTTTTCCAGCAAAACATTTATTTTTCAAAATGTATTAAACAAAAAATATACACATTAAAAAATAATTGATTTTTAGTCAAATATATTTAAAAAAGTCTTTAAATTATTGAATAAACTAGCCTTACATATTTGTTCACAACAAAACTCCTCATCAGTGTATCCGATATCGACGTTCTTAGGCTCATTAGAATGAGGGGGGTTTCTGATTTCCATGAATATAAACAGTTATTGCATTATCTAAGGAAGTCTGTTAAAAAATTCGAAAAAAAAATGGAGTTTCATTGCGGATAACGTAGGTTCTAAAACACGTAGGAACCAAGAAAAGGATAGGTTAAAGAAATTTGCGTAGTTTAAGAACCTTTACTGACGACCGAAATTTGGTTTGAATTGTTCAAATGATAGCTGATTTATGGGTATTTTTTTGAATCATTAAACAATTTTGAAAGATTCACTCTCGGCAAAATTAATGAGAAATTTTTTTTTTTTTATAGGGGTAACTTTGAATATAGAGGTTTTTCCCGAACATTTTTTTTGCCAAAATCGTTAGAGCTTTTTTGCGATAGAGTCTATATAAAACACGTTTTTTCAGCTACTAGGCACATTGTGTCCGATCTAATACAGAGGAATGAAGTGCCGAAAAAAAAAAAAAAAAAAAAAAAAAAAAAAAAAAAAAAAAAAAGCAACGAAATCGGTCGGTCAGTTCAAAAGATAATCGTGGTATAGACAGACACCTCTATGGACTAAAAAGCGTTTTTGTTTTTGTTTCTGTTTTTTTCTACTCACGGAGCCCTGAAACGCATAGATCCATTTAAAACTGCACATAAAAGTTTTGGTCCGATCACAATACTCTCCTTATCCAGTAGCGGTAGTAATGTAAACAAAATAAATAAAATAAAAATAAAACTTGAGAAAGGTATATCTGGAATCAATTAATTATAAATATGTATTGTAATACTATTTATGAAATAAAAAACATTTTATAAATAAAAAGTTACATTTTGACAAATATCAATCAGCTTTAATAATTGCCATATCTGGATCATTATTAACCCTTTTCCTTAGATAAAATGGTTTACTAATAAAAAAAATGCCTGCCCTAGGAAATCTCATACCTGAAGAAAACACCATTATATTAAGAAGAGGAGAAAAAGTGTTCCCTATGAGGACGTTATGAGATGGCTTTGATACTCTAAGGGATCACTTCAAGATTGAGCCAAGAGGACGGCGATTTAGCAAAAAGAAGGAGGCACTTGAGAAATATCTCCTGCTAAAGTTAAACAATTTGTCTAGCCGCCGGAGCAAAAAACACTTTTTGTGAAAGCCTTAACAATTTGAGACCACGGAAAGGAGGAAGTTAGTGTTGCAACTTCTCGAAGCGAGGCAATTAGAGAAATCTCCTTGAAGGAATTCACCTTATCTTCCCTTTGATGTATTGGTTGCCTGCGGTCACTCCTACCAAATAAAGTTCTTTCATTATCCCCATTCCTTCTGGTATTTTCTTATTCCGCTTTTATCTTTCTTTATTATTATTGCTGTTATTAACAGCTGATATTGTTAAAAGGTCATTTTCATTTAATTATTGAAAAGTTATTTTGCGTTTTTACCAAGTAGGAATAGTCGCCGTTGTGCGAAGGAGCCCCACTAATCAAAATATACTTTTTTGATTTAAGATATTTAGTGAAAATTATCAAAATTCACTTCGGACAGAATGTAAATCGCGGGAAATTTTCACAAGAATTTTGTTTTACAAACTTTTTATTTTCAAACGTTTATAAACATAAAATATCTCAAAATCGACTCTAAATTGAGACGAACCAAACGCTGATTGACGGGTTAAAAAAGCTTTTAGAAATCTCAGGACAGCCAAAGTGAGTTTATTTGAGAATGACTCAAGATAAATAAACCTGAATGTTAGAATTAGCAAAACCATTATCCTTCCTACTACTCTTTACGCCTGCTTACGTTAAGAATGGTTGAAACATTTTGAATACTTTGAGCATCGTCATTTATTTTAATTTCATTAACAACTGTAATGAATTCTGTGTAATTATCAGCATAGAATATTGCCGATTCCAGCAAGGTCCCCCATCTCGTTATTACTGGAAGTGGCGGTAATGGTTTTTCAGTTAATCAGTTTTTAAAAGAAGAAATTAATCTTTATCGTTATAAATTCTATATCGTTGGATATAATTTTTAAACTATCGTTCATAAAACGGGTAACAATTTCAAGATTTGTTTTCGGAATTCGTTTGCACGATATTAAAAATGGACTTTGATTATTTTCACTTAAAACACTGATTAATAAATTAGCTATATAGAAACCACGGGTTTCATCAGCAATTAAATAAACATAGTTTTCACTTATTTTTTCTTTAATTTGCATAATCGTGTTATTACAAAACGATGTCAAATATTTTTTTCGTAATGTACTCATGTGGAGTACATTAATTGGTATATTTTGACAAACAGTTTTTGAGATTATGTGAAATCGAATAATGGAATTCCTGATGCAACCAATGCAAAACAAAGCTGTTCATTAAATATATCTTTTGATTGAAAAAGATTTGGCAAAAGTTGCTGAGAACGGTCTCCAACTGTAGTAAAATTCCCGGAAGCCTTCACATGCAATGCTACAATAAACTGTTGTTACATTCCGATCTCAAATTGGAGTATAAAATTCTAATCGTAACAACAAGTAGCTACCCGTCTTCACGTGCTGGTCGATTTGAAATGTTATTTCACAAGCCACATTTCATTATTACACAAATTGCAAAAAACGGTTTTTTCATTCGTAGAAAAAATGCTCCTCGTTGAATTACAAGGACTAACCCAATTGTTTAACATTTAACTAAATGATGTTCCTGCTTTGAACATTTTGATTTATGCAAGAAAATTTGATTTATTCACACCAGATATATTTAGCACACTAACTGAAAAAATAGAAAATGGAATTTCGAAGGAGGAGGGGAAGAGGATACCCCTTTTCATTTCATTTCATTTTTAATTCATTTGTTCAAAATCTTCACGGTTATATACGTAAAATGTTGATTTATTTACGTTGTGTTTGATCTTAATTTCTTTGACTTTAGATCTCAAATTGTTTATTGTATCCCCGATGTTGTTGTACGAGGTGTTGACGATTATGGGAGGATATTGCCTTTTTTTTCTTCTTTTTTTTTGGATGTCAAATCCTTCTTCATCGATATCTGAGAAAATATCGTAGCTATTAGAGATGTCTATATTATACTGAATAGACTCACCTCTTTTTCGTTTTGAAGCTTTGTTCATAATTGATGTTGATGTAAGTGTTGTAGGTTCATCCACGATGTAAGCGGTACCCCCGATTGGGGCACTCTGAAAGTGACTATGTTGCCGTGAGTGAAACAATATAGATAAAACAGTTAAAAATAAAACCAGAAAAATATAATGTCTTAAATAAAATAAAAACTGGAAAAGAAACAACAAAGCTGTTAAAGCTTAGCACTGTGTACACGCCGGCTTGACGACTCTCTCTCTCTCTCTCTCTCTCTCTCTCTCTCTCTCTCTCTCTCTCTCTCTCTCTATATATATATATATATATATATATATATATATATATTGTTTCATACATGGATCTTTAGGCAAACAAGATTTGGAAACCCAGACAATAAGTTATAAACATTGTTCAGTCAAAAGACGTATCTGCTAACATTCCATTAGTTTTTAATTGATTCGAAATGTTCCTCTGTAGATCGATGAGTTGAAAAGAAATAATGACGATATTAAGGTAGTAGATTTACATACAATACTCAGTCCAGCCTCAGAATCCAGGCTTACATCGGTAACCTTCGAGAGAAAAAAAAAACATTTGCAGTGGTTTGGACGCACAACACGATACAGGCCTTAAACAGGTTTTATTCACCAGATACTTTTACTTAATTATCTTTCATATATATATATGTATATATATATATATATATATATATATATATATATATATATATATATATATATATATACACATATATATATATATATATATTTACGAAAGACAAAGTCTTGTACAAATTACACATCACACAATCCAAAAAAACATTTGTTTCATAACATTTTATTTCCTTCTTATCTTACATAACCTGAGTCTAGTCAAACCAATAAAAGACAAACTAGGGTAAAGCTTAGAGCACACTTATATTAATAAAGAACAGAAAAGCTAAACGTCACCACTTAAAGAGTCAAATTTTTTACACAATGTAATTGTAAAATCTGTTTAGTTGAGCTTCGCTGTGGATGTTCAATATATTTTTGTTGTTTTGCAGATAACAAGAAACGGAGAACAATGGTTTAAGATATATTTTCTATTTTCTTCAAAGAACGGACAGTGAAGGAGAATGTGGTAGAGGCTATTATTTAAATACTGTTGACAAAATGGACAGAGTTCGTTTGCCTTGAGGGTGAGAGTTTTGCTTCCGTGGCGTAGTTTGATGTGTTCCGGGTCCCCTACTCTTAGTTGGCTGATGCACCTTAATTTTTTATATTTAGCCTAAATGTTAGATATGTTTCTGCTTTAAGTGGGTTGAAACTACAAAATGATCAGTATATAGGGTTACTGTTTGAATTATACGTTCTATTGATATCAATTGAGAAGTTATGGTTCAGGATTTTTTCAAGTATATCGGCTTTATTTTTCAATATCCCATTTGCGAGTAAGGCATTGAACTCATCTCTACATCCGTATTGGTCAGCTATCATATGAACTTGGGACATCCAGTTGAATTCTGTATAAGGATTTTCTGCATCTAGGATTCTTAGTTTGTTTAAACAGAGTTTGGGGAGTCTCTCTTCTGACATCAGTGCTAAGTTCCAAGGCTGAGTGTGAATTTAGTAATTAAGAATGGATGTATCTTCTCGGTTAGTAATTTTATTACTATTTCTAAATCTTTGGTTTAGTTTACTGTTATAATTATTTTTTATGGATATATCATATTTTTTATACTATTTATTAATTTATTGTAAAAAAGTTATGAATGTTGAATAAGTTATGAATTTATCACTATTACATGCTGCCCTTGAATGAGGTAGGTAACAATATTTTTCTATAAATTAAAATTATTTTAGCATTGCCTAAAAAATAGAACTTTTCATAATCATAAAATTGTAAATATATAACATAATGTAAAACATAATGGATACAGAGAACGACTCAACAGCATTAAAGTTCTAGTTGAAGAGAAAGTGAAACGTTGGAATATCAAGAGAATGAAGCCTGTTTGGAGAAGGAAGAAAAGTGAGAGTGTGGTGAGAGTGAGAACTAAACATTAATTTTAAAAAAATTAATATCTATTTCAGTTATTTTAAATTTTAATTTTAATTTCAAAATTTTAAATTAGATATTTAACTTTATTTATATTAAATAAAATTAATATCTGCGTGGTCCTTAGACGGCCGGGTCGCGAAGAAAAAAAAAATTGTAAATATTACTTTGCATGACTCTTTAATATAAACTTCAGTGTTGTGAGGAGTTTCCACTTAAAAGCAGGACCACGATTATCAATATCATTAATCCTATATATGTTATATATGTCGTCTATAGGATTTCAAAACCGGTACTTGATACTCGGGTTTCATTGAGATACACTAGATAAGTGCAATAATAATAAATAGCTTAGCGAACCGGAGTTTTCGATGCCTTCATCCCGTCCAAACCAAAATCCGTAAGGTCTGCGCTAACAACACTTCTTCCCACCTATGTCTCATTCCATCCCTCGGACAATTACCCAACGGTTCAGCGTCATTTAATTTTTTAGGGTGTCGTTTATTCCTAAGCCCAACAAATTTGCATTCCCACCTCAACCGTCATGAATCTATCGTCTCGATAATAGTGACAAAGTGCAAGCTACTTGCATTGTTAATGCTCCTCAATTCTTCAATGGATTCATCTTTAGATAACACCGTTTATTTTTTTCAGTTAAATTTTAAAGCGCGACAACTTCATTATTAGTCAACCCAAAATATTAAAAAATCCTAGAAAATTCTTAGAAAATAAACATTTCTGTCATATATCCGTTTCTTTGAAAGTTTTTGGTTCTTGTCATATGCTCTGCGAACAATTTGTCCAATAAAGTACGTCCCAGTTTAGTGTAAGTGGTGAGCTGCAATGTATCCGACTTGGGCTAAGTATTGATTTAAGCTATAAAGCTTCTGGTTCGGTTTAAGGATATCAGTGGCAATGAGCTCGGAATCAACTTTATCCACAGCGTACTTTCATAGAGTTAAGATTTATACGAAATATATAATTCTCTCACCCTTCGGATACTCCCCTCGATGTCGAGGATCCACTAATCAGCATTTAATTCAATGAAAGTCCGTTATCCTCGGGAACTCTGAATTATGCACCGCATATATTCATAATATGGTGACAAATCCTCTTCCACTGCTGTATAGGATTCAGCTAAAACTGGCTGCTTTATTGTAATGTACTTCATATCAACTCTTAATAAGGAAATAAACTCTATGCATTGGAAACAATATATCATTAAAAATATCTTTTCCTTGTTCTAGGAAAGAGATAAAAGGTAAACGCATAGTGGGGATTGAAATTAATAAAAAGAGGTACTTCCTCTTACTGCAATGGGTATTTCCCATTCTAAATGATTCACTAAACTGAGTTAGAACAATTTGAACCCGATTCACTGATCACTTAATACGTAAAAAGAGATAATGAATCAGTTCATGAGCGGATCTCAGATATCAAGCTTATAAAATAACTTTCCAAGGACATAGTCTGTGAAAATTTAAAGATTCATTGCTGTGTTAATGGAGATCAATTAAAAGATGCGATACTAACCAAGGTTAGGGAACGCAAACAAAAACGAGAAGGAAACAGAGACAGGAGAGGGCAGTAATTTATGCGCCATTTTAAAGTCACTATGGCGACATCGGATCATTAAGTGAACCAGCTCGTATTAAAATAGGCATTGGCTAAGCAAGTAGAGTTCCATTACGTGAGGTAATGGATATGCTCGCCTCCACTCACTCGGCGCAGCATTGAGTGGCTCGTTCATACAATGAGACCAGCTATTATCAACCTCTCGTTCGCGAATACAATCCTTCAACAGCTCCACTCCAAAAATCCAAGAGTGAATGAGCGATACCAGATTATACCAATGCCTGCTTCTAGCAGATAAGTCAGATCCTTTCAAAGTGCAGAACAGAAACATTGCTCTGTTAACATACAGCAAAACTGTAGCTACGAACGCCTTTGCATATAACAAAACAGGATATAACAAAACATTCCTAAGTGCATTCACGAATTTAAGAATGTGGTAAGGAATTTTTTATTAATTTATTTACTGAAATATACAAGCTACAGTAAGTAAATGTGCATATACTGTTTATTTTTACATGACAGTAGATTGGGAAGAAACTGTTCATTGGTTGAACTTGGAATAGATCGGGATGAAAGTTTTCTAACAAGTAGGTTCGTGTGGGGTACGTAGTTTGTAACAAAACGAGATATATCTATTTCGGGCCAAATTAACAACATATTGAATATTGAGGTATTCATAGAATTAAGAACTTTTCGAAGGATTTTTGATTGGAAACGGTCGGAATTTGACGGTTTCGTGGTGTCCCAAAGCTCAACTCCGAACGTCCGAAAAGGCCTGGTATTGATAATGTTTCAAAATCTGATCGTTTCTCGAGTAAATTTTTGAGTAGTCGAAAGCAATACGAACAGTTTCAATTTTGTATGAGGATTCCGAGTAAGGCGTTTGTCAAGAAGTTCCATCTCCGACAGAACACTATTATATGAAACTCCAGGACAAGGGCTAGTAAGGAAATAAACAGTGAGGCATAATGTTAAAATTTTTGACATCCGAGCTATATGAGTTTCGCTAACGATATATTGAGAAAATTAGGCTTAGAACACGTATTATGTAAACATAAAATGTTTATATTTATCTGGTGAGTGTTATTAGTCTTCAACTCCTAGTTAACTGCAAAACTACCAGGAATCGCAAGGTTTGTCAACTATTTAATAATTTTATTATAAGCGAATACATTAAATCAGCCGTATAAAATAATTAAAATAGGCATAAACAAGCAATAATCACTTCTTTGTGAATTATTGGTTTAAAATTTAGCGTAGTTCAACAAAAATACTGTCCTTATTGCAGTTATTAATCCAGGCAACTGCTGAATACGGAAGCCAGATAAGCATTTACAGGAAACACGGATCTAATCCCACCACACGTGAATGTGTTCAGTGGTTTTTACTAATCGGGCTGAGCTCTTCAACAGCAGGCATTTGATGTGAGATTTAAACAATGGGCATATGTAAAAAGGAATTACATTTTCGAATTTTTAGATCATAGAGATGAAAGAGAAACTCGAGGCTGAAAATAAAAGAGTATTTCTGAATTTAATGGGTGACTATAAAAAATTGTGAAATAGAAAAAAAACAAGATTTCAGAACAAATTAAAAAATAAAATTGTATACGGTGAATATAGGTCAAACAGTACAGTGTTTGTATGATGCAAAAGGTGGGGTAGAAACTTATATTTTTTCAAATTATTTATATGGCTATAAATATTTAAAAAACAAAAATGCTAACACAGGTGACCTCGGGAGAAATTTTGGCAGCAAAAATGCTCGAAATTTTAAGACTTTTTCTGTTTTTCCACCTATAATTCCTAGAGGGTGCATTCAATCGAAAAAGTAAGTTATAACAAAATAAATTAAACAATATAAAATTCTGTATCGAATGAGTATCACAATATAATAATTCAATTAAGTGATATGGTCAAAAAACACGGTCCAAAAACGATGATTTTTTTCAACTTTGTATAAATTGAGACTGAGTACTATATATGAGTCTGTCTGTAGCTTGGAAATGAGTGCTCTAAGAGGAAAACTCATAAGATAAAAGTTGCAGATCAAATTTTGCGTCCACTGAGTATCAAATGTTTAAATTAGGTCAAGCAAATCTCTCGAAATTTGCAATCTCCCGATAACCTGCAATTGGCATTCTAGCCCAGTAGAGATATCATTTTGGATTGCGAAAGGAGTAATTTTGATTTTCAGGTATCGTGTATGGATTGTCCTTTGCTTAAAAAATCCAATCTAATCTCTTCCTTCAAGTGCGTTTTCCGCCATCTTGAAAAACCGCTAAGAAAAATCAACTTTTTCAGTTATTCTTAAGTAACTCGCCTCTAGTGCATTTGAGAGAAAAAAATGTCATTACCAATTATAAACAACGTTGAATTTGCTGCAAGTTTTGTGTTTAACATCTTTTAAATTTCAGAATAACTACTGAGATACGGTACCATAAAAATCTGCAAAAATGTCCAAAAACCCAAACAGATAGATTTGGTTGCGCCCGAAAAATGTGGTGTTTAAATAAATTGATTTATGGTTTATAAGAAAATACTGGGAAGGCAATAAACGCTATAATTTAGTTTGAAGAAAATATTACTAAATAAAAATGTTTTTTGCTTCTATAATGTTCAATTATCGAAAGATATATAGTTACTAGTTTGTCATTTCTTGTTTTTAATTAATACCACAAGGTGGTCATAAGCTCATACTTATCTGGTCTGTTTCAATCCAGAAATATCCTATTTAAGAAATTTTAATATAATAATAAAATTATTTTAAAACTAAAATGTGATTAAATGTTTAGACCATATAGTAAATAATATAAAGAACTTACAGCTGACAACATCTAAACAGGACTTATCCTTTAAATTTATATTATTTTTAATTTCACTTTTTTTTTTCTTTCTTTATCAATGTTCAGCCATAGTTGCATTTCATTTGTATATATAGTTTTATAATTTCTGAATATTTACAATTTAATTTGTCTGTACTAAGCAATATTTCATTTAAAATTCTTTCATATTCTATTACATTTTTTAAAAATGTATTTCAGTTTCTTAATATATTTGTATATTACTAAGCATTACGTTAAGTTGAGGCTAACTCTAATTGTATTTCTATTGTAGTTTCCTCTAAGACAAATTACCAAGTAAATAATAATAAATACATGATCCATCGACTCTGGGGTCGGGAGACCCTCCTGGGGCAGACCCAGCCTTTATAAAGTGGAACCTCATTGTGTTGGAGATGAATCTATCGGTTGAGCGTGATTACTAACCACACCACCTATAACGGATAGTCAAGAGACAATACATTCTTACCCTTCGTGGGTTGTAGAGGTAAAGGTTGATTATTTTTTCGTTCCTGAAATAGATAGTTCGCAGCAAATATTTAAAAGCCTGAAGTCATGAATAAACACGATTAATAAGATTCCTAACGATCTTTACGGATACGATACATGGCCGTTAAACGTTACGTTAAAAACAGCGCCATTAATATTTTCGAAAATAAATTATCGCTTAGAATATTTTGCTAAATGAAAGATGAGTTGAATGAAGGATTTAGAGGACAACACAAACCGTAATTGCGCGTCCATCAACCAATAAATATGAATAAAGTAATAGTATGCAGCAATTTAAATTAACTTGCGAAGTTATTGGACTGGAAATAGAAAGAGTAATTAAATATACAAATAGCAGATGGGCACACCAATAAGTAGATGGGAGGATTGCATTAGGTCTGTGGAGGGAGGTATTCAACCAAGGACATTTAACGGTATCGAACCGCCGTATTCTCTATACCATATTATAATAATTCCACTTACAAGTTTAATCCTATTATTTTTTTTTTAATTGAAGGAGATGATGAAGAAGGACTGAATGAAGAACTAATCAATGGAAAGGTAATCAGCGCTGACGGTTTAACGCCCGAAGGGTAGTCAGAGACGTAGATGGAAGGATAATATCATGCCACATCTTTTATTGTTAACTTTTTCAGCCATCGTCATACAACCCTCAGTTTACATTTTCATTATTTTATTTTTTGCTATCGTTAAGCTTATAAATTAGAAATTATTTAGAAAAAAAAAAGATTCTTCTGGAGTAGTGACACTATCATTTATTTGTGATTTTTCTAGCTTGGGCACAATAAATCTTTTATTCGAAAATTGTGTTATAATAAATAGGGGTTCCTGTTGAAATATATATTTATATTTAATATAATAATATATATTATTATAAATAATATAACGAAATATAAATAATTATATAATCTAATTAATTTTTCTGGGATTATTAAGCATGTTAAACAATTATAGAGTTTACAACCGCATCGCATTGGGTATTAGTAGGAACTTGACTTCTCGAAATTCACATTGCATCCTCAGAACTACAATTAAAATCAACATAAATATGTTTTTATATTTAAAAAAGTAAATATATCAACAAATTTACATTAATGCAGGTTGAATACTATAAAGCTACAACAATATTAAAATATAACTTAAAAATACTGCTTTGTTGAGACCGGCCTAATAGTGTTTTTTATATTTGTATTTTAGCAGCTGGAGTGTGTAGGGTTTGAAAAAAAACTGTATCATGGTGTGAAGTAAGTCATCATAGTCCA
Organism: Rhaphigaster nebulosa; assembly: GCA_948150685.1. Lineage (NCBI taxonomy): Eukaryota > Metazoa > Arthropoda > Insecta > Hemiptera > Pentatomidae > Rhaphigaster > Rhaphigaster nebulosa. The sequence continues at coordinate 80,900,410 of OX411307.1, read as the reverse complement.
TGATCCACTTATCTTTACGAAGTGGAAATAAATAAAAGAATTATAGGACCAGAGGTTCAATGCCGATAAAAAACCTTGCCAAGAAACCTCCCAACACTGAAATCAAATCCCAAATATAAGTAAGGATACAATAATCCTTTCTACATATCGGTCAACTTCAAGGACGCTTGCTTACACGCTCATTTCATTCTCCGAGAAGTGTGGATTATTTATACCGGGCGCAGGTTTAAATATGGGAATCGAGCAATGGAATCGGCGTGGTCCAACCATTTAAATTCATTGGTTGAATCATCCATCTTCGGTTCAAATATTAATTTTCAAATAACTTAGGGTGTTGTTCTTTCCTTAATCTAAGTGGCCACGTTTCGCACTTTAAAGAACAGTACAGAGTTGAGATGATGGAAAAATATCGATTTCTTTTTTAAAATATATCGATGTTATTGTCCGATAGTTTTGATACGATTGTAATATCTATATTGAAATTTGAGCATCAAATACAGATATATATTCCAAAAAAAAAAAAGAAAATTAAATAAAAAAATTAACAAAGAACGGTGGATTCGACAAGAACCAAAAATACTTGTGGTGTGGTGTATTCGTGTAACTATCTATAAAGCAGTGTTCAAGTCAGCCATCTTCTTTAGGGTTTCTGGTTAGGGATGTAAATATCTAATAAAAATATCGAGATATATCTTATCAAATAATGAAAAATATTTCGATATATCGGATATCGGGCCTCGATGTTAGAAGAAGAATATGGTTTATATATTGAATTGAAGGATAGGGTAATAAATTAATAAGTCTTAGATTTGTATTAGCTTTAATAGCAACACTTTAATATTCATAAATAGCTAATCACAAAAAAAAAGTATTAATTTATTAACATTTCTCAATATAAATAATATATGTGTACAAATGTTTATATATATATATATATATATATATATATATATATATATATATATATATATACAAATTAAAAATGTCAAGGTCCGATGAATCGAAATTTTTTTCAAAATATCGAACTGATATTTCGATATATTCGAAAACTATCGATATTTTATTTCGATATTCACATCTCTATATTCTACAACTAACCATATATTTTATTTTATCAGCACTTTCTTTGAGGATTGAATATTTACCGACTCTCTTCAACGTTATCTTATTAAAAGCGGCTTAACAAGTTCAAAGATATGTAAAACCACCCCTAAACACCGTATCCTATGATGAGTTTTTACTTGCAATGCTAGTGGAGGTTTTTATATTCGCAGAATATGTTAATTTATAGGCATAGGATTTATAACTCATAATAGAGGATTTTGACGGCCGTTGAATTGAAAGCGTTCATCGGTACATTACGAAGAGTTAAGAGGGTGGAGTAGCCATACCTGGATTCCGTTTTTTTTTCTTTTTTAAACGAAGTACCGATAAAATCTATACATCGGCTCCGTTTCTTATTACCTATGTTACATATCAAAGTGGCCTACATGGTCGGATAATTACAGTTAATGCGAGGGTTGATTATCGGAGGATATAGCTCAGTATGAAGATGTTAAGGAGAATAGTAATGCCTTCGCTACTACCTGCCCTCAGCCTCCAAAACCACTCGCTATAAATATCATTTCATTGAGACGTGTTTGCCCTGGGCAGCCCCTTCGGGTTTCAACTAATTAACATATCACTTTACTACGCTATATATATATTCCTCTGTCTATGTTTATATAACCAAATCAAAGACAGGGTAGGCCGCGGCGAGAATTCCATTAACCGCTCCACTGATTGGAACGCCTTCCAGTCTTTAAAACCATGCAGAAATTAAGACACGGTTTAAGAAACCAACTTAAAGAAAACACAGGTATGCTTAGATCACACTCCGAACATGCATTCAACACTGGCATATTGGAGTTGTACATAAACTCGGTATAACTTCCGCCCGGAATTTATTTATTTAATTAATGATAGACATTACATAAATAGAGTTAGCCTATATTGAAATTGAAAAATATATGTATATATACATATCGACGTCGTTTTTTGAAAAAGGCGCCATTTAACAAACTTTACAGGAAACACATGAAACGTTTTCTTCCCAATTAACAATATATCTTTTTAAAATTTTATTCTTTATCGGGTACAATATGAGTTTATTAAAATGGCAAAACTTTTATAATTACAATACACTTTTAAGACTTCTTGCACTGGTCAAGGCCAGAGTGACGACGGAGAATCGTCAGTATTTGGTGCATACATCATCAATAGTGGATTTTTAGACCATTTCCAATTTTGTTTTCGATATATCATGAGCGGTACTCGATAGAGGTGGTGTTTATGCCGCATTATAAATTGAAACCTAAATTTCGAATTTTTGGCGCTCAAGTTAAAAAACGACGTCGATATATACGCACGTACATATGCATATAACAAACTCTGTTATATAAAAAAATAGGAGATTTATATAAGTAAAAGTAGGAAAAATCTGGAAAAAAATATATTCTATACAGGATATCTCCAGGAATTCAGGAAAATAGTTTTGTCACGATCAGATCGGCTTCGTTTGTTTATTTAACGATTTATATGAAAAATGAATTTTCTAAATTCAGATTTTCGCGTATAACTCCGCTACTAGAGGTCCCAGAGAACTCAGAAAAACGTCTAACTGTTCGTCATTAAATAAGCTACAACATAGAATAATATTTTCGAAATTGTTTATAACAAATTAAAAAAACTGGAAAAACCAATTTTCTAGAATTTGAAGTACTGTACAAAAAAATGTATGTACTTAATCAAAAAATGTTTTTGAGCCCTGGATACCGGACTGTTACGTTTGGGATATCCGAAATCATTTACTTGAATTTGAAGCAAATTTTCATTTAAGTGAAAATGAAAAATGTTCAATGTTGCATTAACAACAAATATTCATAATTATTATTTACATAAGGAGATATACCTAACGCTATACAATTAACAACAATTAGCAAAATGGGTTCAACGCTTCATATGCTGAAATTCAATTCCACGAAATAAAATTCATATTACGGTCCACATTAATTATCTTGATTGCTTTTTGGAACGAGATGATCGAATAGCCGTGCTTCTCTAGGATCTATGTGATTCAATTGTCTAGCCGCTAGTGGCATATCCAAATAAAGGCGACTTCATTACATTTCGTCAGACTATTTGTTTACCAAGTGTTAATTGGATTATTAATTATCATTTTAGTAACTATGAATTATTAAGCGTTTCAAAGAAAATAAATCAGTCATCCATCATAATTAGCCCAGAGGGGAGGGTGGAAGAGCAGGTACTCCAAGAGGTGACTGATTTTAGACCTTACGGTATCCTGTTGAAACAGTGTGGCCCAGCCACCCGAGTTATCCGATGAAAAATGTCAGGCATTCTTTTTTTTTTTTTTTTGCAATGAGTGTACCAAAGAGTCTGTTAAACCATGATTCACTCCATGAAAAAGCTCGGCATTTTCTGTTCATTAATTTGTTTACTTAAATTTAGAATAGGATTCCAACACAGTAATCATAGCTTTATCCATTCTCGTTTTTATTTCTCCTATTTTGTGAATGTTAATTATTATAAATTCATTCTATGCATCGTTTTTTTTTTTTGTTTTTTCAGACATTTTATTTTACTAAATATATAAAGATATACTCAGAAATTCCAGGTATCCCCACACCTCCATTATAAATGATATTCCGCTGCTTTATAAGATTTTAATTATACAATGGTTACTTCGACTTCTTCCTTATTGAGTCCTTCTATAAGCGTTTCAGCATTCTTATCTGAATATCTTTTTTAATGCTAAAAATGCTATCAATTTTTTTAACTTATTCAATATGCTTAAATAATCGGGGTTATCGATAATTTCATCTCTAATTACATTAACTAAATAGTACTCAGGAATCGAACACGACAATTATTTTTTTAATTAAAAAATTAAAGAAAAGGTACAATAGCTGTATGTTGTGCACTCATGTACTTTACAATAATTTTATTACATTATTCCTATCATTTTTACTAAAGCATTTAAAAATATATTTTGATAAATATCTAGAGACGATGAAATCGAAAATAAAATAATTACCAATGAATATTTATTTAAAAAATATTTCTTTAAATGAGATTTGACTGGAATAGATTATCACGGTTTGTTATAGGTTTTTTTTTTTTTTTTTTTTTTTTAAATAAACGTTGTCTTGGGGTAAGATGAAACCAATCCATTTCTGAGGTCCAAAAACTCTATTTCTAGAAGTTGAAGTCAATCCTTCCTCGGGGTTCCGAGATACATTTTACAGAAATAGCTCGTTTTATAGGATAAGATGGATGTGATTTTATTTTATTAGAAAAATAAATCTTTCACGATTATAGATATATCTATATCTTTTATTTATTTAGGTTTTTTTTGCGGTGGGCAAATAAAGAATGAATGTATAAATTTATCAGAATCACCTATTGCCATTAATCGTGTCAAACTAAAAGAAAATTGCAGTCATAACAGATCCAAAATTTTGACTCGGTCCGATAATGCCGATTACTCCCTTTTTTATATTTAAGACATTAAACGTTTCTTTTTTTTTTTTTTTTCATCAAACCATGGTTTGATTTTTCGGATTTCTCTTTTGCCATGACACTAATTTTAAATCTCTTAGACATTAATCCTAAACTCTGCCCATTACTTATAAACTAACTCCCCTTTTACTTGTACTCAAACTACTTGTAAAAAAGCTCCCAGATGCGATAATGAGATCCGCGCGAGGACTTAAATTTGAAGCAAATTACTTAAACAAATTTATTACAAATTAAAGGTTTATTGATTGATAGTTGACCGCAGATCTAGTAAAGGAGAAGATTGCTGGGGGATGCAATCAGGAAAGAAACAGAGTAAGGTATTATACTGCACTAAGATGTGCCGACGTTTCGACCTTGTAGTTGTAGACCTTTATCAGCTCTAAGCAAAACAAGGTACAAGATTAATAGAAAAGAGAAGAATAAACATAGTAGGATTACCATTTAATCAGTATAGTGGTAGTACTAGTACTAATAATATTAATATTAGAAGGATTACTTATTTACTATGCTTATTCTTCTCTTTGTTTATTATTCGTGTATCTTGTTTTGATTAGCTCTAATGAAGGCTTACTACTTAGGCCGAAACGTCGGCATACAGTAAAGCAGTATACTACCTTACTGTTATTATTTTTCCGACCGTACCCCCAATCATCTTCGCTTTAAAGTTTTTTTTATTTCAGATTAAACTTTTGGGGGAACATAAACTGTTCTCCCTCATGGTGAGAATCGATGATTTCACAGGTAAACAAATTTAAACTTCTTTAAAGTAAAATTTATGAAATAAGGTGTATATGAAGTATTTTGTAGTCCTCAATCCGAAAATGATATGCAGATTTAAAAAAAAAACACGTAGTTTTTTTGTTGCAGGAGGTGTGTTGTGGGAGAAAAATGAGACGGCATATTTTTACAATCTAATATTCATTTAATATAACGTGATAAACCTATGAAAAATCATTACTGAGGATTATGTAAATAAAAGATATATTGTATGAGAAGTCATACAGATACGAACTAAAAGAAGGCATATTCATTGGATCTCTAATAAGAAAGTTTATAGGTGAAAAAAAGAAAAGAAATAGGAATTGGCAGCTAGGAAGTATTTTGCAAGTATAGTGAAAGGATTACTGGTCAGCAAGAAAGATGAAAACTATAAAAACTCCATAGAAACTCTTAAAAGCACACAAAAGACTAGGATGTCGCATATCCTTGAAAATTCTTTTTTTAAACCCCCATTTGTATTTTTTTCCAGAAACTTTGTGTGCAGTAAGCGACGAACAAGGATAGAGGCGTCACAAGGACATCAGGACGATAGAAACAAGATCCCTGGACGCTGGGGCCCATCTATGATGGGCGGCTACTGATGGTTTTTAAAAAGAGCTGGGATGCGAAGATAAAAAGCGAAAGATTTTGTCACTGTATGACATCTCATGTAATATATTTTTTATTCACATAACCCTAAGTAATGTCTTCCATAACACCTATTCTCCTCTACGTTACAATGTTAAACTGTGTAAATATCAAAAATATTCTCGGTTGTTACACACATACAAATATGAGGTTTATAATTATATTTTGAACAATCTTAATACATTATTAATACAAAATTAATACATTATTAAACTTAATTTTGATCAGTTCTCAAAAAATGAGTAATGTTGGCCAATAAATTCAGATAGATTGACAACAATAAATTTAGAGTGTAGAATGTGCAGGTAATTCCTATATAGAATTCCTAGGTACTTTTTCTATACACAATGATAAGACTAGACTAACTATAGAAGCTAGCTGCGTTGATAAATCTAGGATTGTCCTAGCGAATGGTAGCTAGCCGTCAGAGGAGCTAAGTTATTGGCTGCCCTTAGGCACAAGTGTGGCCCACTTACCCCCTTCATTTGCATAAAATCATTGACTTCGAAATTCTCCTGATGAGTCCACTTCCTAATCCACTAGTACTCGGAATAATTTTCACTTTTTCACGGTCCTTCGCCGATATGAAAAACCTTATTAAAATATCTAACTGAACGCTTAGGCTAATTTTGAGTAAAGAAATTAAAGCATTTTTCAAATTCAAACGTCGATTTATGGTACATTCAAATAACAAGGCAAGCTCCCATTACACACAATAACCAGAAATAAGTATTTTGAAAAAAAACCGATCCTGAAATAATAACTACAGAATACAACGGGGGTTGAAAACAGCTACCAATTCAAATTTGGGCGAAAAAAAAGAAGAAAAATTGTATTGAAACGAAGACTTTTTTAAGTCATGTATAATTGCTAACAGTTTAAGAGGCTCTCGTGGCGTCACCTTAGCAACCTCGAGACTGTAACGGCACCGGTTCGAATCCGGCCCCACGTAATGAATCTCGACCTCCCCACTCTGGTCAGAATAGGTTGGTAACTTGTGGGATAACCCGTCCTGTTTGCCTCAATAGACTAGCAAAGGACGTCAAATTCCAATAAAAAAAAAATTAGTCAACGATATAAATATAAGCTCGAAAATAATAATCATGAAGTATTATATTTTCCATCAGAAACATCAATTATATACAAATTATAATCTGTATCATTCCTAAAAAAAATAGATAAGTATGTATGTCCAGAATAAGTGTATATATGTAAAGGTGTTTTGTACTTTTAGGTTTTGATTGTGTCGGCCATGGGGTTAACCTCGACAAGAGATGTAACCTTAAGATCAGATGTTTGTTTATGTTTGTACCATATCTTTTAGTTTTTGTTTAAAAATGTTAATGATTGTAAGGAGTACACAGTTTGATTCAAGAGTGTATTATTATCTTTAAAAACCGATTTATTTTTAGGTAAGTTGTTTGTTTTGGTTTTTATGAACACATTGTAAACTATTGTTATTGTAAATAATCTTAAATAAAATTGTTATATTTAAGATCAAATCGGTCTAAAGTTATTGAAAAATTCAACCCTATTTTACCACATTAGAAATCGTTTTTTCTTAAGTTAAAATATGGAGCCAGTACAGGTTTGGATTCGCTTTGAAAGTGAAACACAGCAGCATAGTGACTTGATAACTAGGGTTGTTTCCATAAGATTACTGTCTTTAGACACAACATATGAGTTTCCTGAAGAATATCAACCTTTGGAACATCATTCCCAATTATTCAATCATTATTATTATATATATTATATTATAATATATTATATTATATATATACATTATATTATAATTCATCAGCATTATTAAGAATGCCAGCAAATCTTTTACAAAACCAGGTCAGTACCGTTAACAGTAATGTTAAGATTAACCTGCCATCAGCGATAGTTCCAGTGTATTTTATAGAAAGTTATTGAAGAATTCAACCCCATTTTACCACCTTAGATATTGATATCTATATATATATATATATATATATATATATATATATATATATATATATATATATATATATATATATATTTATCCAACAAAATAAAGCATAATAAAATTTTTGTTGTAGATACAAAAAAACCAAAACATTCTAACCGGAAAAAAAGAGTAAAATAAACATAATCTATGGAGAAAAAATCCAAACCTGGCTGTTGTTGGCTACTAGCAAACAAATATTGATAACGATTAATGACGTAGTAGTAAACGAGTGGAGTTTGTAGGACGATAACCCTACAACGATCCACGCGGAAGGATGTTAGGAGGGAGGAATGCTAGTGGGACGATAGGAAAAGCCTAAACGCGCTATGTAGTCCAACATTTCCATTTACAGTCCAACGGTAGGCCGATATCTAGTGTAGTCTTGCATGTAGGACCGTGAATGGTAGGCTTTAGTAACGCGATACGACCAAACGCGTTGTTCGATTTTATTTTAAAATATTTGGAATTATTAATGACGACAAATGCACATGCAATCGACAGACTTCAGCCACATCTTGTACCAATATAAACTATCCAAAAAACAAAGAGAAAAAGTTAAGATGTTAAGATGAGAAAATAAATTTCTAGAAAATATAGACATAAATTGATTAAATTTTCTTTTTCAATTATCGACTATAAAACATACAATTTATCCGAATGGGCGAACAACTGAACATTAAACAAATTTAAAATAGTAGTTCTGTGTATTGTATACCACGCGAAGAAATAAAAAACCTCCTCTTTATTGAAGCTTTTAAAGGATTTAGCAATGGTTATCATCCATTGAGAAGCCAACATTGTTTCCAGAGCTAATGGAAGCCGTATTATTTCTCTCGAGGAGGTCCTTTTTTTTTGTCTTCCTATTTAACATATATGTAATAACCAGTCGAAAATCCAGCAAGCCGAGCCACCGTGGATCAAGATGTAGTAAATAGTAAATCTAGATGGCTTGACCCTACCATGTGTGGGAAATCCTCAGCCAAATTATTAATATTTGCTTTGAATGCACTACTGCATTTCCAATCGGAACTGAAATTGCCCGATCTCATTTAATAAAATTTACAGGGCTTTGTTATTGTTATATTAGCACACAGTGAATTGAACTAAATATTCCACTAACATATGATTTCAAAAATAGTTTTTTACATGAAATGTTGAGGATTTACAAATCTACAGTGTAAAATATTTTTTTCTTAAAGGATATGAACTCATTTTTCGACATTTTTCGTTGTATATTTTTTAGGACGACTCTCCAAATCTTTCTAAAATAGGCCTTTGTGCCCATAAAAAATTGTAGGACTGATCTGAATCAAAAGAAAAATAGAAAACTATCCAAATTAACTATTTAAAAAGTTAAAATAAATTGTCAACTGTACCACATATTAATATTTGACTAAAAAATATTTTTAATATAATTGAAAAATATTGATGCACTTTTTATTAATGAATGTTCAATTTTTATTTTAACTAATGAAATTTTAAGCTTAAGAATTCCTGCTCGTTCATATTTAAGAAGGAAGTAGTTCATAACATAAAGTACACAAATAAAATTAATTGTACACTTGGATGGCTACGAAGAGCAAACTGAAGAGAAACCTGGATACGTGTCAACTGGCGCGGTCGTGAATTACTCCATGATTTTTTTTTTCACTTCATTCTCTCTATTGACTCCCATAAGCCTTTTCAACTATTATCTAACAATTATAATACTAACATTCAATCTTCCTATAAAGTGTGCTTAAAACAATCAAGAATCACTTCTTTGTAAATAATTCTTTTTTAAGGACTGACGTAGTTCAAGAAAAATAAGGTGCTTACATCAAGGAGCATCACCAATGATGGTATTGTTATCTGCTTTATTACAATTATTGAAATCAGCACATTTCCTAGTTGTATATTATATACAGTTGTAAATGATAATAAATGTTTTGTTTTTTTAAATTACAAAATATATTGCATATTATGATTAACGTTGAACGTTATTCCAATTTGTAATTTTACAGAATATATAAAGCTATACAAGTATACCTTTCCTTTTTTGAAAATATCTCTACTACCTTGTAGAGATATTTCCAAAAAAAAAAAAAAAAAATGATCAAGCAACTGGCTAAATAAGTGCAGTATTAAGCAGTTTTATGATTCCGAGCGGTTGTACAATGTCGGAGCAACAGGTACCAAACAACTCAAAGACCACGCCTCTATAGTCGGATTCTTTCCCTTAAAAGGGAGGGGAAAAAAAAATTCTTACATAAATTTTTCCTTAGCAGACTGTCACTAGCCCCCTCAGAAAGTTTACTTTACTCAACCACCGGCATAATTTATAACAAGAGTAATAAGCTTTTTAGCCATAAAACATTATTAGCTATGGGGTCGTAAAATATGATATTTTACAATATCATAAAACGGCGAATAACACCATCGAGCCCATCAAAGAGAACAAGTTAAGAAAAAAAAAATATATATATATATATATATATATACATATAACATGGAACTGGCTTTCACATGATGAGTTTATGTATACAATATTGATATGAAATGGAGAGACGTTTATCGCGTCAGGCGCTAATAACCTAGATGTTTTGCGCCTTAAACATCATAACAACCGACCAACCCTTTTCAAGAAGTTTATGTCAGATCCAAGATACGACCATATAATAATAAAATATAATATAATTGGGCCAAAGACTTCAGAAAATAAAAATATTCGTAGGTTCTTATGATAAGTGAAAAAGGAATTCATCAATATTTTGGGATTTTGGAGGAGGGAAATTAAAGAAATTTAATAGGTATTTTATTAGAAAAATATTTAATTACCCTAATTATATGCTCTACGAAGAGACAGGTTTTAAACGCATGTATATTATCCTTACACTTCAGGTACCGACATATTAACTTCACAGCCAAATTTATGGCGAAAAAAATACATACTGGTTTAAGGATTTGGTAAAATTGGAATGAGGTTTTGGGATGCATTTAAAGGTTTAACCTGTTATATTGGATTGGCAGACCATTCAACAATTTCGTAACAAAATAACTGAAAAATAGTCATGATGATGTACAAAAAAAACTGCATCCTGGTTTAGTTGAGCTAGAGCATAATCTGCCTAGTCACAACATAACTAACAATACACACTCAGGGTTAACCAAGTTTATTTATTTTTTTTTTTAGCGTATAATTTATATTACGTGCGGCGAAATTTTTTTCAATTATTTTACTCCTGTACGGTAAGAGTATCTTCATTAATAATTATCAAACTATGTACACCAGGTCAGTTCCACTCCCTGGGGCCTGATAACGTCCGATTCTAAAAGCGAAAAGGCTTTTAACATTTCAAAAACGATCATTGAGACTATGATAGAGCTCCTTAATTGTAAAAATTGGGTTTCACTGTATAAATATATAAGGACCGTATAAATATAAATATATGTATGATTATTCTATCATACATTAGCATAACGTCTAATATCGCTCCTGCATAGGACACTAAATTAAAAAAAATAATAATAGTTTAAATAATAAGAGCAAAAACTCAAAAAAGAGAAAAAAAAATAAATTGGAAGGTACAAACACACAGAGCCAAGTCTCACCAATTTATGAATCATCAGGATAGAAAATGATAAGATCACATACATAAAACGAGAGATAGCATATCTCAAATCAACAGTCTAAAAACCCCAACCATAATAGAAATAGTACGTCACCTTAAGACAGATATATCGGGTACCGAAAATGTGGGCTAGCGTCCTGAGATCCAACAATATAAAAATGTTAGCAAACATATAAACAATATAGATATTTTTACAGTTTTGCCAACTTTTGGAAAAAATATTAAATTCAAATGTGATGGGAGATTTTAGATAAATTAGGTACATATATTTTTTTATGTTATATTTTAATTAAAAATTTATTTTCTGATAATTTCATCTGTTATTCCTAAAACAACAAAGCACGGGCTTTATGACAGGCTTTTCATTTAATTTCAACATATTTTTTTTTTTAAATCCTGCTGCTAATTATTTTTACTTACCTATACATGAAATATATAGTAAGGGAAAGCATTGCAATAGTGAGACATTTTTAATCCGTGTTTTTAACGGATAAACAGGTTTTAACCTCCCTTGAATCCAAATAACCAAGTCTCGCTAAATGGTGTGTATGTGGTCAGTCTAGCTCAAAAACGAAAAGTTGTACGAAACTGACATCACTTATTTAATGTAGGTATATGCCTGGGAAGTTACAGAAAATTTGTCACCAAAATCGGCTTACCGGAAGTGCCATTTCAAATATGTTTACACTTTTCTCGAAAAAGGCTCTAACGATTTTGATCAAACTCGTTATATCAATGTAGAGCTAAATGGTCTTTAATATCAACTAGGCCTCATCCCCATTGAAGTAGTCTGACAGGGCTTAGTTGCCGAATTTTCAAAATGGCTTCCTCTCAAGTATCTTTAATTTTGTTTATTTGAAATACGAGTAAATAACAGTTTCACAGTGTTTATAGTAAAAAAAAAAAAAATGGATAGATTTGAGGTAGTAAGTGAAATTTTTGTGATGCGCACACTGCACATGATTTTTACATTTACTTCATTTTTTCTTTTGTCTATATAGTTATTTAGCTATTATGCTGTTTATTTACTTTTATCTGTAAATATGATAAGGTTAAATTCATTTATCACTGTTACTCATGGCTCTTAAATGTGGCAGATTTGTACCAATAGTTAACAAAAATTGTTGAAAATAAAATGATCATTGAGATGGTTTTATTTTTATGCTAAAAAAAAAATAAGATATAACCAGCATATTTTGGTAATTTATTTTAGTATCTCTACAAGAGTATTCACTCTCGCGAATAAGCAAGTCTACAATAGTATAATGTTTTAAATGGATGTTTTATTTCTTAATCTGTTTTCACACTGGTACCTGTAGAATATAACTCGTAGAATATAACTCGTCCTTACTCCCAAAATCTCTAGAAATTTATTTATCATATAAGAAGGAGCCTGGACACGCTATCAAGACACTTTGTCATTTCTTTATGAAATTATTTGTAATTAAAATAAGGGACTGCTAAAAAAACGTACGATACAAAACAAATTTTTGTGATGTTTATAATCATATTATTTTTCACAAAAGTCAATTTCATCCTATCCACGACTTACTACGGCTTCGGTTGATACAATTAATCGAAATAGAAATTTTATAAAACTATTTAATAAATGTCGACGTTTAGTCCCACTTTGGCACTTTTTAAGATTTCTTCAGGGCAGATGAGGAGCTGCAAAGAGAATGAGTCTTGCAACAATCATGGATGAAAATCTGGAATGAGCTGCAAGATTCGTTCTCTTCCCAGCTTCTCATATGCTCTGAAGAAGGTAGTCGATAAGCAGAGACGAAACGTCGGCGTTCATAAATTCGTTTTATACTATTTTGTTTAATTTTTACGGTAACCCTTACCTTCATCTCCTAGATTAATTAATACAGTCAATTATTCAATCCATAATAAACGTCCATACAGTTGTGTCTGAATGTATTAATCGACTAGTAGATAATTACCGAAAAAAGATAAACACGAGTAATTAAATTATAAAATAATTAAGGACTTGCTTAACGTTGACCAGATACCATGTCCGCACCCATCACCGGTGATCTCGGCCAAGGAACAGATATAGATAAGTCGGTATTCCGGCAATGGTTTGGATTATACCAGAGTACAATATCTCTCAGCGTGGACAATAGGGGCATCCCATTGGTAAAACAGAACACTCCCATGCTCACAAGAGCCTTCTACCCCTCGCCCTCCCCCTCCCCCCAAATCAATGGGATATATATACATACAGAAGTCGGTGTCAATCAAACTTAGGGTCAATGGTACCCACTTTGTCCCGGTGGAGCTGCCCCGCGCAGCCGGAAAGTTAACAATAGCTATTGAGCAGGTGTCAATGCCTCTTTGAGGATTCGACAACCAACTCTTATTGTACGTTTGGACCTCCTCTTCTAAGCCCAATCGAAAATAAGACAAAAAAATAACAAAGAAAAACAATTATCGAAGTTAATAAATAAATAAAATATATCTATAGAACACTTTTATAATATCCACTAAGGCAACTGTATCGCTTGATACAATGCTCAATAGTACAATACGCATTCATCATAACGATGCCTAAAAGAAGTAAATCAAGATTTTTCTTCCCTTCCTTAAACAATTCCTCAAATAATTTCATTTTTTGATACCAAATTCTGTTTTATTTACCTGGCTGTTTAGTTATTTTGCATTGGTATACAAAGAGTTTTAGATTTAGAAAATCTTTTGTAATGGTGGGAATGGATTCCATAATGTAGATAACTAGAAAATAATTTTATTTACATAATTATATACAGAAATTTAGATAACGTGACAAACTATGACAGTTTAAAAAAAAAAAAACTTTATCCTCGGCAATACTATTTTTAATACTATGACTAATATCTTGAGGTTTATTATGAGAGAAAATAGCACTTAATACTCCCCAAACCGTATTACAACATTAAATTACCGTGCTGATCATAAGCTTGTAATTTAATATAAATGTTATATTTCAAAATAAAATCTATCGGGTAGGATATGAAATATCACTTCCTAGGGTGAGGCAAATGAGAGAAAAACAAACTTTAGCGATGTAATTTTTATTCAAAATAACTTCCGTTTGCTTAAATACATTTCTTTCAATACCCAACAAGATTATTTATTCCTAGCCCTTTTTTGCATTAAATCAATAAACTCGAGAAATGAACCTTTACAAGTATTAAGATCCTGTCGCGAAAACGATATCAAATTATTTGTTATTAATTTTTATTTTATTTCATAAACCACTCAAAAGAATTAGTTAAAATTCATAGTGCCATTTATCTTATTTTATTCTTCTAATAAGGAAAAAGAAAATCGTAAATTGTTTGCAGCAAAAAAGAAATGTTAAAATTTCAAATTTTAAAGTAGGTATTTATTGACGACTTTAGAATCATACCTATCTTAATAATTTTTTTTTATTACTTACTAATATATATATATATATATATATATATATATATATATATATATATATATATATATATATATAATAAATAAAAGTACTATTTTCGAATACATACAATGTCGGAAAATAATATTATGATTAGGGGTTGATAAATTATTTGCCACTTCCATAAATTTGTTTTATTGAAAACTCGTTTCGAATGTTATACATTCATCCTCAGTTCTAAAAACACACAAAAAATTCAAAAATAAGCAATTCAAAATATAGTTGGTATTATTATACATATTAAATTATATAAATCAGTATTATAAAAGATTGATGAATTATGAATTGAATTAAGACAAGAAATCAAATACATGTTGGTACTCACCAAGGTTTAAATGGATTATATCAAACAGAAAATTTTGTACTGGTTTCTTCTCGCATTGTACTAACAATGAACGAGAGGTAGGCAGGATGTCTTTAGGTAAACGGTTTAAGGGCCAGGGTTTTTCCAGTAATGCCGGTGAGTAATTGTTTTTCTGTTATAGATGGGAATAAATTTAAGATTGGAATATTGGAGATATTTATTTGGTCATTTAAGCAAAAATCTGGATTGGATTTGGAGGATTATGTTATTTCAAGTGCTTCATATATATTTAATTTGAGACTGTTTTCAACGTGATGTATTAATTTAACTCCTGAGTCTTTGATGAATTTATTGCAATTCATTTAAATGAAAATAATCATAAAAATAATACATCCTGCCTACCTCTCGTTCATTGTTAGTACAATGCGAGAAGAAACCAGTACAAACTTTTCTGTTTGATATAATCCATTTAAACCTTGGTGAGTACCAACATGTATTTGATTTCTTGTCTTAATTAAATTCATAATTCATAAATGTTTTATAATATTGATTTATATTAACCTAATTTAATATGTATAATAATACCAAACTATATTTTGAATTGCTTATTTTTGAATTTTTTGTGTGTTTTTAGAACTGAGGATGAATGTATAACATTCGAAACTAGTTTTATATATATATATATATATATATATATATATATATATATATATATATATATATATATATATATATATATATATATATATATATTGTTAAAACATTGTTTAAAAAAAGAATATTGTAATTTTTTTTATATTTTATTCTTGACACCGACCGAAAGATGTCGCCATACAAGAATATCGCCGTACACGATTCTATTTTACGGATTTTTCCCCCAGCGGATTTCATTGATGTTTTCCAAAATATAAATATGGATATTGTTTGCATATAAAGTAGATAAAAATGAAATTAAATTATAATGAACAATAGTTGTAATTAAAAAGTAATTAAGAAAACGCCTAATTAGCATTAAATATTCCTGCTCCGCATATAATTAGATACATGTTTAATAACTATCACTAAATAATAATGACTGAAGCTAAAAAACGCTTGAAGAAAATAAAATTTATAAAATTCATCAAAATAGAGAAAGGATTTTATTAAAAAATATATAATAAAAAATTCTTAATTACACCACAAAAAAAAATGATCTAGGAAGACGTAAATATTCCATATGTTGCTGATTAGGCTTAAAATAGATATGACTTCCATTACAAACACCATAAACACACAAACCTACAAGTTTGTAACTTGGAATCCCGATCTATTACAGATACTCCTGTTCGCCGGAACCCCATTCTTAAAATACCCATTGTAATTCTAACAATGGGTATTTTTTTTCACAAGACATTTTCATCTAATTATAATATATGTAGTACATTTCGTTATTCTATCTTTTTTAAGGTTTTAAATCTCAATAAATAAAATAATAAAAAGGTTCGTCTAGGATTGAGGTTGAAAATATCTCGGCGCTGGGAAAAATTCAGTCATTAATTATTTGAAAGAGTACTCGGAGAAGGTAACCAACCTGAACCCGGAGGGTCTAGGTAAATAAGTAAGAAACTTTTTTTACGGTTAAAAAACAGGAGCAAAATGGGCGGCTAGATTGCCATTTTCCGTGGAAAGAGCCGGAAAATGTCCATAAGAGCTGAAATAGGCTAGATTGTGTAGCCCAGCTGAGCTTATATACAGCTTTTAGCTGGCAAATTATGGCTTTTCAATTGCTCCCTTCCATATCTTACTCCACTCTTTGCCATACGACTGTTTTCCAGCACTTTTTCAGCTGTTTAAGCTGCAACTGCGGAAAAAGGGAAAACATATTGAGCTTCAACTGTCACTGTATTCAAGTCTGTTTTTTATCACTTCTCTCACTCCAATTCCATTGTTTGTTTCCAGGCAGGATTTGACTGAAAATTTATTAACTTTGGTGGAGGAAAATTCTTTCATCCCATGTAAAATAAAATAGTATGACCATCAGATTCCTTTATTTGATAAAAGTATTTTCATATATATCATTTATTGGTATCATTAAATAATTCAGTATAAAATAAGGTTCATTGAATATAAATTTTTATGATATGTATATTTATTACTATTGCCTGGTTTATATATTTGTACAAGGCCAATGCGATTGATTAATGACATGACTATGCTGAGTGATGTAGCTATAGGAACGTCATGTATTTGTGTAGCATTCCCAAATAAATAAAGAATTTTTTTTTTTTTTTTTTTTTTTTTTTTTACCATTGTTCCTTAGAATTAGAATGGAATTATGACGGATTATAAACTGGAAAATGCCTAAAAATAAAGAAGAATGCAATAGATAGGTTAAAAATAACAGATAAGATAATATAATTTAATTATAATAGTAATTACGTTAATGTTAAATACATAATTGAAATAGAAAAAAAATGTATTTATAATAGGTCTATAATAGATCCATGAAGAACGCCTATAAAGGCAATTTGGTGAACAGACCAGTTACGTCAGCGAAATATGTCGCGGGGGTTTGCGGGCCCCAGTAAGCCCACCTGTATTATTTATTAATCTTGGTGTACACCAACTGAAGTCATAATTACTGCCATGTGCCTACTAATGATGGAAGCTACTTTAGTAACATACAAATATTAATTATCTGTAAAACAGATTCAAACAATGTTCAAGCAAATCAATTTGTCACATTGTCAAGCACAGTGGATACAGTGTGTTCAGTATGATGATACACATACTGTATATTTACCTATGCAGTATTCTGTTGAAGTGGGGTGTATCAGAGTTAGTATTTATATATTTTTGTGGTTTTCAGTCCTGAATGAAAAAAACGTTAATCATTTGGTTATTAAGTGCTATTTGATTTAGTATAATTCAATTCATAATAGATGTTTTCGTATTGATATTTTCTTTTTCCAGACTCACTTTTATGAACGCCCAAACGCACATATTTTAAATTTAAACAACCAGTATTAATGAGCACTGAATGAATTGTATTCATGTAGTATGCGATATTAGCATGTAGCATGCTAATTTATGGTAATAAATGCCCTTTCATGGAAATACTATAAAAGGAAAAAGAGAAAATATGAATTCAGTGGAATTTTCCAACCTGGGATGTAGCGAGATTTCAAGAAATGTCTTCAGTTGATTTCATATAGCTTGTAGGATATAATATATACATCAGCATTTATATAATATATCGGTGTTTAAGTTCACAATAGCCAAACTTTGGGAAACCATTACAAAACTCGAATGCAATGAAAAATCTCAAATAAAAATGTTTCAGAAAATCCATCGTTTAAAACATATATAACTCTTTTTTTAGGTAATATAGTAGAATTTAAAAGACTGTACAAAGCGAATTGCATAGCCTGAAAATGATAAATATAACTGTAATACTTCAGTTATATTTACCGTAATAACTATTTCTAATTATCATAAAAAGGAAATTTTTAGCATGTAAAATAGCAACTATTTTTAACTCCATTGTTGCTGTTTTGTTTTTATAGGTTGTTAAAATTAGCATCCTGTTATTTTAAATTATATGAAGAGCTAAAATAAACAGCAATTACAATAATAGCTCAAAACTAAATTATTAATTGGTTACTAAGCGTTTTTTGCAAATAATTAGAGAGGACAGTAAACATAAACAGGACATTTTTGTGGGACGATGTTCAAATAACATATTCTAATGCAATATTTGACTTGACTAATTGTGATCAATAACCTAGGTCCCGCCAAAATGTTTTTAAAATATGGAAGTATGAGAAAATTATATTAAATAAATACTCAGTTGACATCCGCATGATGGTATAGAAGGATCAATCTAATTAGGGATTGATAAATTATTTGCCACTTCTATAAATTTGTTTTATTGAAAACTAGTTTCGAATGTTATACATTCATCCTCAGTTCTAAAAACACACAAAAAATTCAAAAATAAGCAATTCAAAATATAGTTGGTATTATTATACATATTAAATTATATAAATCAGTATTATAAAAGATTGATGAATTATGAATTTAATTAAGACAAGAAATCAAATACATGTTGGTACTCACCAAGGTTTAAATGGATTATATCAAACAGAAAATTGTATACTGGTTTCTTCTCGCATTGTACTGGCAATGATCGAGAGCTAGACAGGATGTTTTTAGGTAAACGGTTTAAGGGCCAGGGTTTTCCCAGTAATGACGGTGAGTAATTGTTTTTTCTGTTATAGATGGGAATAAATTTAAGATTGGACTATTGGAGATATTTATTTGGTCATTTAAGCAAAAATCTGGATTGGATTTGAAGGATTTTATTATTTCAAGTGCTTCATAGATATTTAATTTGAGACTGTTTTCAACGTGATGTATTAATTTAACTCCTGAGAAAGACTCCGGATTTAAATTAATATGTATTTGATTTCTTGTCTTAATTAAATTCAAAATTCATCAATCTTTTATAATACTGATTTATATAATCAATCTATAATGGATTAATATTAAAATACATAAATAAAATATTTTGCATTATTCATACATTCTTAGATACATAATAAACAGGCAATAGAAATCGTAATATTTAATAAGGGGAAAAAATATTTAAGAATTCATTTTTGTTGAGATCTAAGTTTCGTTGCAACGAAAAAAGGTCTTCTTTATAGGATCTAATTGACTATAAAATACAATATGTAATAAATTAAAATAGCATCATGGTCAAATAATGAATCACTGATTAGGTATAAAATTGTGAATAAGATCTGCAAAAAATAACATAAGATAGAAAATTTAATTGGGGGATTGGGGAGGAAACGTCATTAGTTCTGAACCAGAGGATTATTAGTGGGAGGGGTGCCCTATACCCTCCTGTTGAGCCAAAGTATCCTCCAGCTTACTTATTTTTGCTATATTTATTCATTTATAGCATTTCGCATTGTTTTCATATTAAAATAACGATGATAATAAATAAATAAAACAATCTTTTGAGGCGCCTTACAGGCTGGGCTTGGATTACAAGGAAGTGTTACGTGGATTAGGTGCTTAAAACATATTGAAACTTCATCAGGAAGACTAACAAGGAGATAGGGTCAAATAAATCCATACCAGAGATAGCACATTTTACATCAACAGTTAAATATACCAACTGAATAGAGCTAATACTTCACTTCAAGATAATTCAGCATATACAGTTTACTATGAATGTATATGTTGAACTTGGATGATGTGTCTCCGGTTAGTCTTTTTTTAGACTGTTGATGTGCTATATTTTTCAAGAGAGTTGGGTTTGAATCGTCCCCCACGCACCTTTTTACGTTTCATTTTTTTTTTCTTTTGAATATGTGATTTTTTTTTTTCACTTTGAATAATTCATATAATTGAATTATATTAATGTAAATACACAACTACATAACTTTAGGTACCATTAAAGTAACTAAATTTTTCACATACATATTTAAATGTTCTGTTTTTCAAGAGAAGCCTGGTTGGGGCTGCGGTCAATGAACAAGCGCACAAATAAGAAAAAACTTATTATATTGTGTTTCGACGTTTCGACCCAAATTTTAGGCCATCATCAGGGCAGAGTGGCGTATAGTCAAGAGGCAACTATTGACTAGTTTATTTGACTGCACAAACTGCAAAAATTATATTTAAAAAAAAACTAAAAGAAAACAATGAAACGTACAACAACAAAGCAAAACACTGAATAATGGTATAAGAAGTAATAAAAAAAAGTGAGAGAAGAAAAAAAAGGAAATTAGCCCTAGCTCTGAATCATTGATATATACACATAAGTAAGAAAAATATTTAAATTATTATATCAATATTAAATTATATATTGATCTTTTAACATACAAAAGACAATTCCCAGGAATACCACTTGGTTATTTGATTTATATAATTGTATTAAAATCAGAATAATTACATGATTTAGTACTTTTAAAATTGCAGATTGCATTTAAATATTATGTATTAAATGGCTGACTGAAACATTTCCCATATGATTCGAAGGAAAACTCTGATCGAGATCCAATATGCCAAGAAGGATACCAGAGTTCAGTAATGTACCGGAGGGGGGAGGGGGGGTCCACCAGGGCTCCTACATCCCGATTTATTTATAGTAAAATAAAAATCCTCCTTCTGACTACTACTCACCTTTCTCACCCTGAAATCAAGTTTACCAAGCATGCTGATGCCATAAATATTGTCCTGGACAAGTCTAACAAGGCGATATTGTAAACCGATTTAATAGTTAATGGATGTATTTTTATTAGGTCAGACTATATCTTATAGTCATACACATTGTTTATTTTGTTCATTGTTTTTATTAACGACACATGCTAGCATAATATGTAGTACTGATGCTAATGTTTGGCTAAAATGACTGAAAGAGCTAGAAGGAGAAAAGGAATTCGAAGATAAATCGAATAACAATAGTCAACTGCTTTAGTATAAATTATAAATTGATAAACACATTTAAAATAAATTTTAACAGCTCGTTTTGCTGTCTATTTATTCTTTTATACCTAGCAAACAAATAATTTGTCAAAGATAAAAAACAAAAGTATTTAATTTTTTTTTTTATTTTGTTTGGAACTCATTTACCGCATGCGCGTTACAAGAATTCCCGCGCCTACTCCAGAGTTAATAAATGGAATGTTTACATATTTAGATAGGAAAACACTGTAGAAATAAAATTAAATATGTATGCAAAAAAATAAATGATGTTTATAAATTGAATTGTACAAATTAAAATTACGAATTGTGTAAAATTTAACAAGATGATTTTGATTAAGAAGTTTAACTCAATGTAAACTGTGGCTTTAAGTTTTGACGAGCAGCTTGAAATCACTAAGCGTTTAAAAAGAAATAAAATTATATGAAATCATTTCTAATTATTTTTCTGCAAAACATGCCGAAGAAGGATCATCTTTATTTTTATAGTTCCTAACACTTGCAGCTAATTACCTAGGAGTTGAAACTTTAAATTCGATCTTATTTATACAATTCACTATACCAGTATATACAATTAAACAGTTCAAAGCTAACAGTCCCTTTAAATAGCATAACACTTCCAAGTTTCTCTTCGATATTCAGTTTAAACTTCAGAACTAGGAACATGCTTTTTATAACATTATATTTAAATATGGAAAGCAATTAAATGCTGAAAAATTGAAATAATACCTAACATGTAACATGGGTAATTAGTCAAATTCCCAGTATCTTTTCTTTATGATCTCATGTGAAGGTTCCATGTACTTTAGTTAGTTCGACTTGAGAAAAAGTTTAATTATTAAATCAAATTTTAAAGAGCTTTACAAAAATCTCACAATAATAAACTATAGCCGGTACTATAGTCTTGAAATTGATTCTATACACAATTTTTATGTTATTCAATTCTTGGAGGAGGAATGAAAACAATTTAATTTAGATTTTCAGCATTTTTTGTGGACTAACTTATGGAGTCCTGAAAATTTAAGAAAAATAAATCAAATTTAAGGTAAACCCTTTGTACGACGAAATAGATGGTGCAGGAACGTTGTCTGACGCAATTAATATGACGTCATACTAATTACTGGTGTACGTATTTCGAGTATACTCGAATATAGTCTCTTCTTAGAGGGATTGGTATTATGAACAGGATTGCCACAACCTTTTCATGAAAATACCCACTCTTCGAACTGAAATTACTCATTTTCAAGACAAATTACCCTTATTGATTTTATGACTTATGTTCATTATCATAATGAACTGTAAATTTGTTTGTTGACAGTACTTGAAATAACGAAAGTCACAAATAATAATAAAAAACAAATAGGTATAAAAACAAACAAAAACACACATATTGCGCAAAATAATAAACAAAAAGAGAAAATAAACATTAGCTGATAAAACCTAACTGAAATCTAATGTTCCAACATTTTTAATGTGTGAATAGTGAAGAAAGTCATCTTAGTACACTTTATCAGTTTCGGTAAAACTTCATCTCATCGTATCAAGTCATACAAAGATTTTACACTTTTTGTATTTTTGGCAACTTGTCTATGTTCCAAGCCAACAAAGAATCGATACAAATTTATATAACCTAATAGGTCAATTAATTTATTTGAAAATTAATTAGGCCCTCTTTAAAATACCCTAAATTAATCCTATTGAATTATTGCCCTTTTTTAAACCTTCGGGTTCCAAATTACCCTCCTTTCAGGTAATTACCCACAAAACGGCAACATTGATTATGAAACTATCCAATAAAAATTAGCTTGATATCAAAGAGTCAAATTTTTGCTCGCCGACCCCAGATAAATTTTCTAGTTATGTTTAAAATCCAAGTGTGGTGTACGTTCAAAAATAAGTTTCCGAAAGTGAAGGTAATTCGCAGGGATTTTTTTGGAAGGAAATTCTGACACTATCCTCATAGGGTTTTGCAAGTTGTATGATAAAGTAAAATAGACTTGAAGTTGAAACACTATCGACAGGAGACTTGCCTTTGATAGGCCTTAGCTAGGCGCGGTTAAGGATTACGAAGTTAATGGAGAGCGGAGGTGACAAATGGAGGACGAAGAAGCCACGGGGTGCCTATCTGAATAAAGACGTTGTGGGTTTTTCTGTCGGGCGGCACAATATGGCTAAAACAATTTCACCTTTGTCCGGGATGAAAAATGCTGTGTCCCAGGTGCAGGCGTCAGTGGGGGGCGTCCAAGGGAAAAAAAATTAATGATCGATTCTCGCCGGTGATAAATATTCGAGCTATTAAATTTGTAGTTTATTCTTAATGGGGAATAGATTGTCCTTGGCGCTTTTTGTCGACCGTGTACCTGCATTCCTGCCTTCCTCATCGAGTTTTCTTACGTGTGTTATACTCGTACACTGGGATGTTTAGAAAATCTGTTAGTTTTTCTCTTTGGTCCTCAGAAGTACCTTGTTAACAAAAATAAATATTTATGAACGACTTTTGCTCTCCAATATAAGCAAACAAGTAACCAATCAACGTTTCAACAAGTCAGGCATCATCAAGGGAGGAAAATATAAGATCAAGATAAATGCAGACGAAGTAATTTACATTGAGTAAAATAATATTTATTAAAGAGCATTTTCTAGTTAAATTTTACGTAATATGTTTGGTAACTTTAGCGTTTATGATTCACCTTATAAACATCATTTCGATTGTTGAAACGGTGAAAGTTTTTATTTTTCAAAATTTGTATTTATTTAGAAACATCAATGTTGGAATATTTTTAAAAGCTATAATAAAAAAAAAACCTGTACACCTACAAGCCATGAAGTGCTTTAGGTTCAGTATTTGGTAAGAAAGTACAGTTTTTTGACCATATGTTGAATAAGGAGGAGATGCGGTGAGTATTCACGCTCAAAGCCAGGGTTATCCCTAACTTCAATTAACAATTAAAGGTACCCACTTTATAGACGTCGGGTGTGCTCAGTTTAAAAAGGTATAATGATATCATCAATTTCTTGTATATTTTTAACATTTAATAATCTTTATTTTTATGATCTGTCATAATTACTGCAGGCTAGAAGAGAAAAGTGAAAAAAAATAAGTCCCAGTACGTTTCGCCAATTCATGCATCATCTGTACAAAAATAAGGTAGATAAGATCACATAAATGTAAACCAGAGATAGTACATCTCGCATAAACAGTATAAAAAAAGACTAGCCTAATATAGATACTAACTCACACTAAAAAAGTTTAGCATGTAGTGAACGAAAAAGTGTGTTTTTAGATGGGTTTTTTTTCAGGTAACTTACAGTCGAAAAAAAACAAATAGCGCCTACACCTTGATCATACAGAGTGAAGAAAATTAATTAAAATAAAATATAAACAAAAAGGTTTAAATGAATATTGAATTTTATTGTGATATTAAATTTTCCTTTGTTAAAAGAAAGGGGGAGGTCGCCTGCTGTGTGTACATAAATATATTTCTAAAATCCGTCTTAGATATTTCTTATGCACATTCAAAAGCTTATTCAAATATATATATATATATATATATATATATATATATATATATATATATATATATATATATATTATATATTCAAAACTTCCTAACAATCCAGTAAGACACTAACTAACAAGGAATATGTTGTAAGGATTTATTTTATTACTTGATATTGGTTAATTGTTTCTGTAATGATAAGGTTTAGTGAAAGGACATGTGTGTAATTATGAATATTTTATGTATCATTAACGATGTTGTTCACTGTTGTGTTTCATTCTGTTAATTTCAAGATTTTATTTCTACTTATTTACTTCCTCATTTACGGTTATATTAGCACGAATTAAATGATATTCTTTATGCTATTCATTTCTGGTTAATGTTCATAAAGGCATACTTTTTTTTCCCTCTAGTTACATATTATTAATTAGGAGATTTTTTATTTTTTTATATCATGACCCCACTTTTTTATTCATTGGAAGATTTTCTTTTAATTAATTAATGACCATTCGCATTTTTTTCTTTATCTATTATTGAAATGAAATATGTCAAAATATTTGTTGTTGAGTAGATGCAAACTTTTCCATGTTCTATAATGTTATTCTATATTTATAATATATAATTTTTTTTTTCAATGAATGTTTTAACTGGCGTTAAAGAAGCCCGTAATTTCGTCAATGCGAATAAAATTACTCACACCTCATCTAGCAACGTGGCAGATCTAACAAAAAAAATTCATGTTGGTGTTAAATGATCCGAACGGAGAACGGGAAAGCGGGAAAGACTTGAATAGCAATATTGCCTGAACATTTATTTTCCCTCCGCAGTTCGTGGAGGGAGAGAGTAAGAAGGGAGAGGGGAGGGGAGAGTCAGCTAATGAATGAAACACTGTTTGCGAGCAAATAAAAATGTGTTAGCCTACACCAGGTCATATTAGCCGATCATATGTCCGTTAAATTTCCTTAAGTAATTATGGTTAAATATTTTAAATAAATTCTAAGTGGAAATAATATGACAATAATAATAATATATATATATATATATATATATATATATATATATATATATATATATATATATATATATATATATATATATATATATATAATAATAATATGACAGGAAGATTAAGATAAGTTCATGGGGAAAGTAGAAATTAAAATTATGTATTGAGGAACTATATTTATTATTATTTTCTTTTTTTAAGATCTAAATTTAAGACTATTTTAATCAAATTTAATTTAAATAAAAAACTAAAAAAGAGACAAAAAATCGTTAGGATATAACTAGAGGATTCCAACAACAAAGTCTCATATCTTTCAACCTTATATCTCTATTACTAAAGAACTCCAGTATCTTTATTCTTAAGCACAGGAATTGAAATGAACTATTTTTCACCTAAAGCCAAATGTATATGATTTTTACATTTGAAATAAAATAAAAAATAGTCTCTGTATAAAAAAAAAAATATGTTAGTGGCGGCTCGCAGATAAAATTAGTGGGTGTGCTGCTCCAGAAAATTGTTAACCTTTTCATTAAAATTGTGTAAAATGTAACAAACGTGTATAAAAATAATGCTTAATCAGAAACTTGTTAAAATTCTAAAAGAACAAAATCAAACATTTTTTACTTATTGTAACATAAATTGTTACATTTCAAGCTTGACCAATTTATTTAAAAATTAAATCCACTCCTCTTGTTTTAATTTGCGCGAAAAGATGGGGATGCAAGGTCATGATTAAAGTTTTATGTTAAATAAAAACTGAATAAACAAAACAATCAAATATAATTGAATGTAGAAGTAAGATAACAATCTAATTCTCCACTTTATCACTTACGAGAATATGGTACATGATTTTTAAGTACAGCTGCATGGTGTAAAAAATACAAAAAAATATTACCTTCTACCAACTCGCAAGGTTTGGCACTGTGAGATCGACAGTCCTCTTTCTTTCCACAGGCTTGCGTGCAGCAACGAAACTCCTCGCCGGTGGAAATGTGAAGCTCACAGTTCCATACAAAGGTTTATTTATCTATTTCATAAACTGGCTACTGACATTAAACTTAAGGATTACATACTGCACAAGTATAAAGGAAGAATTTAAGAAAAAAGGGGTCATTATATTGAACGTTGTTGATAATATCAAGCGGAAATGGGGATGCTGCAGTTTCACAGTTCCTATAAGCGAACCGCCACTGGTCAATGTAGAATTTTTATTTTTGAATCTGAATATAAAAATGTTTCGAACATTTTGATATGAGGTCCACTTTTATGTTATCGAAGGAGAATATTATCAATTTTAAGATAGCGCGCTCACAAAATCGATTTATTTTAGATATCCTCGATATTGAGGTCCATTATTAGGCCAAATGAGGCACATTTAAACTAAATGATTGTCGGAGGCGATTTTTATGAAAATACAAGAGATTTTGAGAGCGCACACTTACGTATGATTTACTTTAACTTTTTAGATTTCTTCGATGTCAATCATTGGGTTATCGAGTGTGCAGTTCTGTCGATATAGTGAACGTGCATTAGTTTATGAATATTCTATCAATACAATTAATTATCACTTTTACAGAATTACAGAGGTACAGAGGTCGCTTATCAGGTCTTTACGGACGCAAATTCCGAATTGATTGTATGATTATCGATCGAGCGTGCGCAATTCGATTTATTGTTAATATTGCTATATCAAAATAAAGACTGGTATAGTATGGTATGGTAGAAAGGAACTTTCTAGCAAAGATCTCATGAGATATAAATTAATAATAATATAACATAACATCAAAGAAGTAGGAAAAATTAAAATAAGCGGAGTGAGCGCGCGATCTTAGAATCGATATTATTTTTAAAAAACGCGGTTCCGATAACATAATACCTAGAACTTCGATACCGAAAATATTCGAAATGATTTTATATACATCCTCAAATAATAAAAATTTACTATTCACCTTTTTCTAGTTTTTTAATTCGGGTGAAAAATATGATATAATTTCAATCCCTGCTGAAGAAATTATTTAAAACAGGAAGTTCTGGACTCGTGAAATTCACTTGTTTTACCAGTACATCAAAACTTCATGTTTTGAATATGAAAGAAAAATTAAAAAAAAAAAAAAAATCAGTTGTTTTGTTGTGTTTTCGTTTTATATTGAATAGTACATATATTATTATTTTAAATGCATTGTTTACAACTGTGTAAACTAAAATCACAAAAAGTAAATGTGCCTTCTGACTTATATGTTTCAGCTCTATTAAATATTTCAATGACAGCAGGGTTAGAAGCCAATGGGTTTTTATGGGTATGGAGCTCAAA
Source organism: Rhaphigaster nebulosa (assembly GCA_948150685.1). Taxonomy (NCBI): domain Eukaryota; kingdom Metazoa; phylum Arthropoda; class Insecta; order Hemiptera; family Pentatomidae; genus Rhaphigaster; species Rhaphigaster nebulosa. The sequence goes on along the minus strand of OX411307.1, from coordinate 80,871,793 downwards.
ATGAAATGATCAATGTCCATTTAAATAATACATTTGCAATATTGAGGACTTTGATATTTCTTCGTAGGATATTGTTTGTAAGGGTTGGATAAGGCAGGAATTTGGTGATTTAGAAGAGCCTCAGAGCTCTGTTCTTTAAGTCCAAATAGGCCTATTTATAGTCATATACATGAGCTTTTTGTGATGAATAAATAGTTTAGAGCGATTGTCAAGTAAATGTTAAAGTAGTCAACGAGCTGTTTCCTGTCTTCCAGTCAGGCCTGGAGGATTCCTATGTTAGGCCCCAGTAGAATTATCAAGCAGCCATATAAGTTTATTTAAAACCCCTTAAATTAGATCGATATGTTTCATTACAAATCTTTAAAGTTGACGTGTTATGTAACTAATCTAAATATATAGAATAGAAAAAAAAAATATCCTGAGATGAACTCCCTTCAGAATAACAAAGGTGTAAAAACAAACAGTAATTATTTCTAGGCCTAAGACCTGTTACTATGAATAAATAAGAAAACATTGAGTATATACATACTGGTTGTTACAGAAGTCCTTGTGCATCATTATAGTTTTAGTTCAGACTACATATTTAAAACATTATTGACTACAGCTCTTCAAAATAAAGTCCATTGTTTTCAACTACTTTCAACCATCTTTCTGCAAGGAAAAGATAGTAGAAACAAGCATTTAATGTTGAACATTTTGATATATTGTGTTTAACTTACCCGTATGTTATAATATAACTAATAGTTTTTTTGTAAACAAAAGATACTGTGTTGAAACTGTATTATTAAAGAAAGTTTTCTATCATATTTTAGATGAAAAAAAAAAAGAGTTATTATTTGATCGTTTTATGTAATTGATGCCTACCTTCTTCAAAATACAATGAACAAATTAATTACAATAAATAAATGCGGTTAAATATTACAAAATTACATACATTTTTTTTAATGGTCTTCAAAAACCAGTTAACTCCAAAAAGTATTTAGCTACCAGATGCACGTAAATTTATTTATTTTTTCTTGATTTTTTTTAATAATATGTATGGACAGGTATGCAAGTGGCAGTGACAAGAATCAAACGAAATAACAAGAGCTGTGCATTGATAATACTGATCCATGACCTTTATTCGGACAGTTCTGAAACATTTAAAAAAATGAACTTGGCTGTTTTTGGAATTATACTCCTCATATTTCAAATTTGATTGACAGTTTTCAATTTGGCATAACGTTTCAGCTTTAAAAAGGCTGCCAGGGTAAAAAACACGATTTGTTTTTAACAGGAACTAAATGCATAGCGAATATATACATTTTAAATACTACTTGCATATGTTTCTAGAAATATGTATAAGCAAAACGCTATTTATTTTTTAACTTGGTATAACTTCCTGTAAAACCATTACAGACAAATGAGCAAAATTTGAAGATTAATATCAGATTAAAATTAAAAACACGAATATTTATAATATGTTAATTAAATATTTGGAGATTTTTTTATTGATGTGTGAAATATGCAAGTTAAAATTAAAAAATGGGGACAAAATTGTAAGAATAGTTTTATTGACAACACGAAAATCATTTTTACATAGCAATAAACATATAAACGTTTTGTGATATATACTAATTTTTTTTTAAAGACAGTCTACTCAAACTGAAAAGTAAAATAATGATTAAGTAAGGAGTTACTCTATTAGTAGTTTATAATTCGCAAACATTTTAAATCAGATCTGATAATTACCTTAATTTGGCCGAAATGCCAATAAAATGCTAGAGACAATTTCTACACATTTTTTTATTTTAACCTGGAGACAATTAGACATTAAGGAAAAAAAATTCCCTACTATATAATTGGCACATTAACAATATTTGTTGAATTAATTTTGTTAATATTAAAAATATATTGAATCTTCCAACTGTTGCATAATTGATCTGATAATGTACTAAATGAATTTTGATCAAGTTGTAAAAATTTGTCTAGGTTTATATTATTAGAAACATATACAAGTAGTATTTTTATGTCTTTATTCGTTAAATCATTCGCAATAGTTGCATATAACCGCAGTTATAATTTGATCGAAATGCCAAAAAACATTTTTATTTCTTCAACCATTAAAATATGCACGGTCTCAACGGATATTTCCTTTTACACCAAAATATATTAATTAAATTAAAAAGAAAGTTCTATTCACTGATAAATATAGAAATTCTTGAAGGCTTCCCTATAAATTAAAAATAAAAGTTAAATATGATGAATCGTTATCAAATTAATTCTTGTTCTATTTTACACGGTATTATTTATATTATATTTTCTAGAACGATTATTCTTTCATATCGTTCGTTTTTTGGTTGTTTTTTTTTTTAATCATCGCAAAGACGCGGAAACGATTCCAATCTCTATAAATACTAAATCTAATGAATAAATACTGCGATCAATGAATAAATATGCGGAATAATGAATATAAATAAGGAACATTTCATCCATTGACCCGTAACCTGAAGATATGGCTTGCTACAAAGAAACAGATTGGTTGAACATGAAAGGGAGTTTTGGGGAGTAGCCATTTAGTCTGTCTCTGCTGTATATCTCATCGACATCATAACATTCCTTCCGATACTCTTCAGTTGACAAAACAATAGATCATGTCCTCCTTCTGGTAAAAAGATTTGTACATGAATACTTTTTTAGCAGAATTATTATAACAAATAATATTTGATAAATTTAAACTATTATTACTATTCCAATTAGATGGCCAAATAGAAAAAAAACATTCCATAAGAATTACGGTCCAAGGTATACGTAACAGTCCAAGATATTATAAGAAAAAAAATAAACATTTTTAAAACGTATCTTGAACAAAAAATAAATAAATATATAATTTAAAAAAGTAGATACTAAAAACATATTATCATTAAACTATTTTTTAAAAAAAGTATAACTTAAATTGGGCATAGATATTAACAATTTTGTGATTCTTCACTAAAAAATTGTATTTTTCTTTTTAATGTATAATTACTTAATGTATGTAAAAGGTGAACTAAAAAAATTAATAAATAACAGAATAGCTTTATGAATATCAAAGAACAATAACCGTTTCGTGAATAGCCTTTTTTTGCTTCCTCACTACCGAAGGTGGGGAAGCTTTGTATTCATGCAGGAAATTAATCGAAAATTTCCACTCGCGTTTTACGTTTTAGACATCAAGGAACAAATTTGATCTCGTTTCTGTCTGTAATCAAATCAATGTGACGGTCATAAAATTTACTAGCGTGGATCTGATTTTGATAAAATTATCAAGAATTGTTTGTGCTAGTACAGAAATGGTCCCATATCAATTTTATCCAATTCCATTACTTTCCTACTTTCATTTACGCATACGTATTTTCTTTGACACACAAATCGGTATGTCCGAAATTGGCCCAAAGTTGGAAAAAAGTTTAGCACTAGTGCTCAAATGGTTCAGTTTCGATTATATCTAATCCCATCTACTACTTTCGCTTACACATTCGCAAATTTCGTATTTCCTTGGCACACCTAAATTTCGAAAACCAGACGTTCGATTTGGTCCAAAGCTAGAGGAAACTTGGGGACTAGTGTGCAAAGGTGACGGTGGACTATCTATTTCACAAAGTTCCTATAAATAATTAATGTAATGCAATACTTTTATTTTTTTTTAGTATTTATGGGTTTTTAAATTTAATTTAATTTACATTGTGAAAATTATATCCAGAGCACGTTTATTCACTATTTTTTATTATTTTTTCGAAATAATATTGACTAAAACAAGAAGAAATAAAATAAAATTTATGGATTAAAAGACAAAAAAAAAAGAGTGGAGAAATAAAAATTAGGATATTAGTGGATAACGCCTAAGAGTGTTGTCCCGAAAATGGAGAAATTTACCAAAACGTCGGAACATATGTAAAAAAAAAAGTATGTGACAAGCGTTTTTAAATAAAACATAAAATTAGAGGGAATAAATCACTACATGGAATACAACCGAAAATTAAAATTAACGTAATGTTTAACTTGATACTTTTTTTATTTTTCAAAGATGACGACTATTACATATAATATTATTCTTTATCCACTTTTGGACATATAACCAGTTTATCGAACACTCTATATCATATTTTAATTTCTAAATATTATGTAATAGAACAAACAAAACAATGATGCATAGATTCAGTATGTTGATCAGAATCGAATGGGATGCGTTGAACCGAAGCTACAGTGGATTGATTCTGAGAACGGTATTGATACCATTTTTTATAAATTTATTATCTACTTCATTGCATTTCAAATAAGCCTTTTCTGGGAGAGGTTTATGTTCAAATTAAGTGAGAAGGAGATAACTAATCGGAAAAAAAAGAAGCTTATAAGCGAATATGCTTTAAAAGAGACTCATTCATCGATCAATGAAGACTATAAACGACAGGGAAGAGGGAAAAAGACTACATCAAAGGAAAAAGTGATAACAAAGAAGACTGCCACAAATAGCAGAGGATCTTTATCCTTCCTCATATCAATAATAATTGTAAGCGTCATTTACTACAGACTTCTACCAGGTTACTAGAACATCTTATCAATTCATAGACCCGGAGCACTCAAATTGCTCTTAGAAGAAATAAACCAATATAGAAACCGCGAGGAAATATACAAGGCCCTAGCTGAGATGAATATAATATGTCTTTATTGAATATAAATGAATATAAAATATGATATGCCTTATCAGCTTAACAGTGAATGGTACTGAATGTGTAGTACAAGTGAGGGTTGGTACAAGGGCAAGAAATCAAAGAGTTTGGTTTCAAGAAAGAGGATAAGACAAGGCTACGTATTGGCGTGCCTCCTTTTAACTTGGCACTGGAAAAAGCGGTGAGAGATTCTGGGATTCAACGGGGACAATTATTAATCGTCTGATATAGCTTCTTGTATATGGTGGCGACCTGGATATTGTTGGGCGTTCCTTGCAAGCTGTTAGGGATATTTTGCTGTCACTCGAAGAGGCAAGATAAACTTGTCTAGATCGCGATGCTATTTTGCCAATCAAGGAAAAAAAGGAAGATAAAACCAAGTACCTTGTGTCTGAGGAGGAACCGTCCCGAAATGGATCAAAAGTTCAGGCGGCCGATTTCCCATACTTGGGCTCACTAATTATAAATTACAACATGAAATCTGTGGAAGTGAACCGGAGAAAATTGTCTGCCAATCGCTACTATTTTTCATTAAGGAACCAACTTTCAAGCAAGCTCTTGACTCTCCGAACCAAGATTACAGTGTACAAGTCACTTCTGATTTCAAATAAACAGATTATTCAAAGATGAGAAGAACCCTTCCAAGAAATACTGAATATGATTGATACCGTAGGCGACATTGATGAAATAATTATGATATACATAATTGAATATGATTATATAATGTCAGTAAACATTGCTGACAGAACAAGGATGGGAAGAAGAAATCCCTCAAACATTGAAAGAACTAAAGGCTGTGATCTGTAAACTTAAAAAAACAAACTACCAGGTATAGACAAAATAAATGCCGAACTCTAAAAATGTGTGGTCCATAACATGCTAAGAAAACTACACCGACCCATAGAACGTATATGGGAGAAAGAATATATGCCGGAAAAATGGAACTGTGGAATAATTACAGTGGTTCACAAGAAAAGAGACCTTGCAGAATGTTACAACTGTAGAGGTATCACGCTGCTCAATGCTATGTACAAAATATTTGCAGCGTTACTTTACAACCTACTTGCACCAGATTAGGAAAGGGTGGTTAGCGAATACCGATACGGTTTTCGAAGAAACAGATCAACCCTAGATCAAATCTTCGCTCCTCGGCAAATTGATGAAACAATGTGGGAGTATAATACGGTTGTATGGCTGCTGTTTGTTAATTTCAAGGCTGCGTATGATAGGACCTACAGATCAATGGTATATGATGCAATGGAAGAAGCAAAAATCCTTCCTGAACTAATAGTTTACAATAGATGACAATGAGGCACACCGACTGTCAAATAAGAGTGAATGGAGAGATATCTAAGCCGATGAAAATAAAGAATGCATTGAGAGACAGCACAATTATTAATAAATCAATGCAATTAATGGCATACGCAGATGATGTGATGATTTAAGAAAGAAGCACAGAGGCAATCGAGGAGGCATTTGTTACCATGAGAAGGGAAGAAAGAAGAGCTGGCCTGAAAATAAATGTTGGAAAAACCACATTGATGGTCCTAGAGAAAATGAGACAACACTCGATATGTTATAACTTAGGCGGAGAAAATATCGAATTAGTGTCGGCCTTTCCGTACCTAGGATTCCAAATGATGTCAATAAACGAGAAGAAATTAAAAGAAGGACCCTAGCAGGAACTAGAACTTATTTTTCACTGCGATACTTAATAAAGAGTATAAGTATACACACCAAAATCAAGTTAGCATGTACGAAACCCTGATTATGATCTGGTCCGTCTGTTGTTACATATGGAGATGAAACCTGGGTGCTAAATAAAACCACGAGTGGCAGGCTTGACAGGTTCCAACAAACGGTGCTACGAAGAATGTTTGGAGGTATATATGAGAATTGGATATGGCGAAGCGGGAAAAATAAAGATGTGTATGTTCGTTATAACGATTTCGTCTGTCAATTGTAATAAGAATGAGTAGACTGATCAGATCCTACGAAAAATCTAGGACAACCAATTTATAAAATATTGGAAGACCAAACCACAGGTAGTCCAAATCATGCCGATACTGAAAATGCCGAAATAGGGAAGAGGCGGCATAAAAGATATTTGGAAGGAAGCATGAGCATACTCAGAATCATACGTTTCACCTTTGCTGAGCAATTAAACGTTTGATATATCAAACAAATATATAAGTTTGTAATAATGAAAGAGAACAAAAACAAAAAAAATATTGATAAATATAAATGGAAGATTTCAAAAACAAAGGGAGTCTCAGAGACCAACAGATTACTAACCAGTCAAAGTTATTTACTGGTATTTCAAAGCCTTCACGCTCGGTTTTTTGATTTCCCAATAATATTCTATCAATAGGTTTGTAACTTAAATTAAAAAAAAAAAATGCCCAAAGTAAAGCTCCTCCTACCAATTAACTTAAAATAAGAGGAGAAAAAATACTACCAATCAATTTTTTTTCCCACAAATAAATGATAAAAACGGTAAGTATTTTAAAATATATTGCTAGTTAAAATGGTAATGTTTAAATACGTGATTAAGTTAAATGTACATTGATATTTTTGTATTTTATTGTATTTGTCATATTCAAGAAACAGACTGTATAATATAATATTATTGATATGATGGCAATAATAGATAAAATAATCAACAATAATTACCTTTGCTTTACCTGTCGAAGTTTTCATACTTCTTTGTAATAGTATCTAAATAGATATTCGAAAATGTATAATTCAAAACTGACTTCAGTATCAAATCAAAATTATATTTAAAATATACTTGAATCTATAACAGCTATGATGTATTTTTATATGTAAATACGTTATTTATGGTATTTTGTAAAGCTATTAGCAATATAAATGAAAAAAATACTAGACACAATTTTTTTTTTTCATCTAGATCAATAAAAAATCATAAAATAGAAATTTAATCAATAAATAATAATTCATTCAAATAATTTAAATGTTATACAAAGAAAACATTTTCAAATTTATAGATTAATTAGATCTTCTCTCTTCTGATATTCAATAGGATATTAGTAATATTAAGTCCCTTAAAATTATATTTGAATTGTTTTTTAATTATAAAAATATAAATTATATCGTCAATATCTTCTGGCCTACTTGGTTTTTTAATTGTCAATAAGAAAAATATTTAACGTAAAACACATTACTATTAACGGACTCAAAGATATTTTGTTCTAACTTGATACATGTTGCAGATTCTGTTGGAAATTCTACTTAATAACAGTGTATTCAAATTGTATTAATACTATAAGTAAACAATAATGTCAATTAATTAATGTCATGAATGTCAATTAATTCCAAATTATTTACCGCCCATAATTGATAAAAGTTGGGCAAAATTTCAATTAATTAATTTTAACTTTTATCACATCGTTTCGAATTAAAAAAAAAATAATAATTTCTTCACTGGTTCGTTCTTTATTTCCCACTCTTCGTTTTTCGTGTACTCAAACTCCAATAACAATGATTAATGAAAAATGTGACTATAAAAAATGTAATTTGTGAAATGATTCAAAAAGAAAAAAATTCATAAATGCATTTTTTTAAATAAATAAATACTTTTCAATTGTCAATGAATTAATTGAAATAAAATGTAGCGAAGACAACAAATAAAAGAAAAAAATTCACAACTCTTCAGACAGGCCTTCATTTCATATTTGATTTTTGTAATAAAAATATTTAAAAATACTATTTATATGAATTTTCCTGTAAAAATTAACTATTATAACATGGGAAGATATAATACTCACACATAAAATTTACTACATATATTTACCAAAACTGCGTCCTCCCAAGTCAAAAGATGTATCACAGCTTACCTAAAAAAAATTAAATAAAATAATATAAAAATACATTTTTAAAGTTGAAAAAATATATAAAAATTTAAAAATAGTAAATGAAGTCATAATTCGACATGTAAATTCAGTTTTATCATAAATTATGATAATATCTAAAAGATTTTACATCAAGATCAAATAATTGTTTTTAAACGTTACTTATTCGGTTAACAGAAAGTAAACATCACAACATCAAATCATATAAATAAAGATTAAATCGTATAATTTTTTAATGGCAGACTGACAGTCCTAAGAAATAAATCCATCTTGTAACTTAAGTATTATAAATTATTTATATTATAATTGCTTTTAATTTTTTTTATATATATCTATGTTAATTACAATATCAAATTAACTAAATCAATCGGTTATATTGTTAAGCATTTTAGATAAATTATTTCTATATACGAGTACATATATAATATATATAATATATATATATATATATATATATATATATATATATATATATATATATATATATATATATATAGATATTTATACTTTTAATATTACATTATTTTGCATTGTTATGTTACTTCAGTTCCTAAATAACTTGTTACTCTTTATTTTAGTATGGTTATTTGGCGCGATGTGGTATTCATACAGACATTCATTCATAGGTATTCATACTGCTTGTAGGAGCACAGACAGCCTGGAGGGGTCACCCAACCTCACGTTGCTACGAACCATGGCTTCCATGGTGAAGCTGCAGGCTATCCATAGCTCCATAACCGGTCCCTTTGGGGCCAATTCGCTAATGTCCTTCCCACCGACTCACTCGGGTTCAAGGACAGTGACAAATCAAATCCCAATTTTTATGTAATAAAAGATGAGCAATCTAGTAAAAGAAGTCTCAAATACTGATGAAGTGAGATGTCTCGGCATTTCGGTATATATTATGTTTTTCAGTCTTAATAATGCTTGAATCAGCGAAATGACTGGTCAGTTATTTATAATAATAACTCTTTATTTATTCCTGAACAATTCCCTTTAGAATAACAATTACAAGCAGTGGTAGTTACAAGCAGCTTCAGAGCCTTAGAGTAGATGAAATATGAACAAACGAATTAACAGATACTAAAAAAAAAAGTAAATAAATAAAAACGAATTTAAAACCTTCTAACATAAGAAATGAGCGTTGATGGCCTGAGAGTTTTACGCCTCTTAATAAAAAAAAAAAAACATACAAACTTTTTCCAATAATGAAATAAAACTAAAATTAACACATGAAGTAATAATAATTAGAAAAGTACATCTATTAGTGCATATTTATAAATTTGGATTTAAATTAAGAATACTCTATTAACAATTCTTTTGGAACTGGATGGACAGGAAGTGATAGAATAACCGGAATTTGAAGGTGGAACTCTTTCCACTATCTATTGCAGCGACAGATGGAAGAAGGAGTGGAATTCCATAAGGATGATTCACCGCTATTTATTTTGAAATCTTCCAATAATATCCAAATATGCAACTATGAGAACACAGTAAATACGTTTTTACTCAATCATATATATATATATATATATATATATATATATATATATATATATATATATATATATATATATATATTTTTTTTTTTGTGATTTGAGTATGATAGGTTTACGTGTGCCTACGTTTCAGGATTTCTCCAGGGCTAAAAAACACGATACGGGAATTATTTTAGACATCAGAAGGAGAATTGTTTTCGTATATTTTTAAGAATAATATAAGATTTGAGAATAGTACAATTTTTTTTATAACTTTTACAGTTATGTATTCCATTTTAGTTTTTCATATCACCCCATTCCACTATATTTCCTTATTGTTCTCATACCTAGTTTTTTTAGTTCTGGAGAAAGCCTACAACGTAGGCCTAAACGCCACTACATATAAACAGTAAAATTCATTACTGTGTGTTATATTTTTGACTTCACCCTCAGCCATCATATGGATTTCGTTAACTATATCTCTTTTATTTGCTGAATGTTAAAAATCATTTAAAATTTATTCGTTTTCTTGACTGTGCATATACGATGACAATAATTTACAGGGTGATGTGCTTAAACAAACAAATTTTAATTGAAAAATTATGTCCAAATTTTATTATTATTTTTTTTTTAGTCAGTATTGATTACAGCGAAATATTGGTTTGAATATTCTATTGTACCTAACAAGTGGTCTAGGATTAAATATAATATTATTCATTAGGCATAAAATAGATTAAATAACTCATTTTTTCTAAAGTCCTTCAAATTTTCTCCAAGCATACAAATCATAGAGGTATTCTACAATATTTTCCGGAAAGATTTTGACCTGCCATGGATCTTCTAAATCCCTCTATCGTTTATTCTACGTTCAACAATGCGGAATGGAAACGAACGTGTAAAAGGCACTAGCTTTAATAGAATAGCTAAATTATTCCCTTTCAAGGTAAACTCCAAGGGAAGGGATAAAGTACACAGCGGGTGCATATATGAGGGCTTTAGCATACATTATGTCGAGAATCCAGTCTCAAACATATATTTGTAGCGAGATCTGATACATGCTGTAAGATATTGGACCGACAAGAGGGGAGGAGGGTAGGGGGGAACAAGGCAATGGCAGATCGCTCGTTGAGGGAATGTCGTTTTATCGCTTAACTTATTTTGCCTTATTTTCTTATAAAGGAGATATCACAGGCGTCCATCAGCTTTTATATTTGTCTGTTTTTACCGCCATATATTCCCTATTCGGTTCTTATATGCTACCACTATCTAGTTATAGTGCAATAAAAATGAAGTTGCACGTTTATCTTTACGATTTGGATTTAATTTAATTTTCTATGAGATTTCCAAAATAGTGCTTAAAAAAATAAAAACATTATTTTTAAAAAAGAAAAACCTTTTGTTTAAAAAAAAGATAGAGTTTTTAACTCTAAAGAAATACCACAATCCAATACAGTTAAAATTTAATTTGCTTGCAGATAAGTCAGGTATGAAGAGCTGCTTATCAATGTAAATAAGAATTAATACCTCAGGTAAGATCTATTCCCACAGTAACTTTCATGTTTTTGATAGAATAGATAGAGAACTTGATTTATTCTCGGACTAGGAACCTTCAGAATAACAAAAATTAACAAATAAAAGTAAACCACATCTGGCCAAGAAACTACAATAATAAAAGTACATAAGTCTTTACATCAATAGTAATAAAAATAAATAAACAAAAAATGAATTATGCTCTTAACAAAAATGTACATGTATTGAAAAAAAAACAACATTAAAAAGGAGAAAAAAAAATTATGAATAAATTACCACTTACCACATCATAAACTTGTAATCAATTTTTTTACCTTAAATTAAAAACAATTTCCTTATACAGCATCTTTTTGGGAAGTGAGAAGATGTAGGAAAAGGTGGAATTTGAATGAAGATAGAGAAGAAGCATGACGGATATTAGATGGGAGGAAATTCCAGAGGATAGTGCAGCGGGCAAGAAAGGAACGTTCAAATGTTTTGGTTCTGTGAGAGGGAGTATATAAGTCAGAAAGGCGCGATCTTGGTGCCAGTGAGTGGACTGAGGATTTGGATTGTAGGAGTCTGTAGCTGTACATATGCCATACTGCCATAGTCAAAGTAGGAGAAAATAAGAGAGGATATAAGGAGTTTACGGGTTGTTTGTGGAAGATTTCGGGAACGATGGAATAACTTGAGGGTACTTATTGACAGTCGGGAAATTTAGGCGATATGGGGTCCCAGGACAAGGATTGGTCAATAATAATACCCAAGTTTTTAACAGAGGAGCTGAACGTGATTGGGAGATTATTCAGGATTAAAGTCTGAAAGGTGACGTTGGATCTGAGGAGGGAGTTGGAACCTATAACAATGGCTTGAGTTTTCATAGAGCTTAAACCTAATCTATTCAGGTTTGCCCAGACGTTGATCCTATCTATGTCTTCCTGGATATTGGCAAATACAACTAATAATTCGGAAGGAGGAAAAGATAAGTAGATTTGGAAGTTGTCGGTGTATAGGTGATGGGAACAGTAGTGAATTGAATTAGGAAGATAATTGATATATTAATTGAAAAGGAGTGGTGAAATGCTTGAACACTGGGCTACTCCTGAGAACAGGACAAGGAAGGAAGATAGAGGTTGATTAGGAATGGAAACTGATTGAGTCCGATCGGAAAGGAACGATTGAAACCAGCGAACAGCGCTATTGGAGAAGAATTTTTATTTTAATTGGTAAAAAGGATAGAATGGTCCAGGGAATCAAAAGTTTTGGAAAAGTCAAGTAGTATATGTACGTTTCACTTTTTTCGTCCATAGCAGTATACAGGTCACAGGTGATTTTGATGAGAACGGATTGAGTGGAGAAGAAGCCGTATCCGAAACCAGATTGCAGAGGATAGAGTAAATTGGATATTTGAGACCCTACAATCCTTGCTAGGGGTTTGCAAAGGTTTGACAGGATGGAAATCGGACGAAAGTCTTAAGGGCTCATAGGGTTGGAAGTTTTTTTTAATAGGATGGACTAAGGCTTTTTCCAAGTGGTGGAAAATATTGAATTTTAGAGGGATAATTATATATGAAGAGGAGAACCGGTATGATTTCAGGGAGGCATAATTTTAACAATGTAACGGGAATTCCATCAAACCCGTTGGAGTGGGTGTAGATTTCATAATAGAGGAAACAAGGTCGGTAGGAGAGATGTAGGAAAAATAAAAGCTATCAGAGTTAAATGATGGTACTAAGGAAAAACGGGAAGAAGAGGTTGGATAAGTGTTAAAGGAAATAGATAAAAAAGTATGAATTTAATTTATCAGGTGAACCTGATAATACAGCTGAAGAAGAAGATTTGCAAAGAGAGAGAGTTTGTGAAGGAGTTTCCATTTTGATTTAGAATCAAGAGCTCAAGAACGGACATCATGAAAGTAGTTGGATTTCGCACTCCTAATAGTTGTCTATGTCAAATTGCGGAGCGCCCTGGACGGTTGATAGTCATCTGCTAACCTTGTCCGTCTAAGGCGTCTACGGGTTGCCTCACGTATATTCTGAAAATCATTAATTTCTTGGCACATCCTAGGAGCAGGCGGGAGACGGAAGGTAGAAGTTTTAAGTGGGGTATGGGAATCAAGGATACTAATCAGATTAGAGGTGAAGATGATATCAACTATGGGATCGATAAAAGAACAGGAATAGATTTCACTCCACTCCAGGGTTTCAAGATCGGACAAGATGTTTCCACAGGTGAAGGCGTCTAGTTTGCAGAAAGTTATGGTTTTAGGGAGAAGCCTAGGGGTTTGGATATTGTATGATATTTGGATGTCGTGAGAGGAAAGAAACGGGACAGGAAGTTGAGAAGAGGCAAGAAGATTCTGCGGTGAATCGATAACACACAGGCCCAGCCAGGTATCGTACCAGCAGGTATGGTGGATATGAGAAAATGGAACAATAAAGAGATGGAGGGAAATGTTTTTCACTGGGTGATTAATTTCTCTTAAGTGTATTTTTTTTCTTTCAAAATGAATAGTTTGGTCTATTAATTTAAAAAAAGCCACTTTTAAAAAAATACACTATTAACTGAAAGATAAATTAATCACCCAGTGAAAAATATGAAAGTTGCTGAGGAAATTGATATTTCCTGAGGTATTAACTGATGTTTATACAGATAGAAACACAAGTAATGCGATACTTTTGTCTGGCAGTTTCGCTAACTAAAAATTTAAGTAGATTAATATACTTATTGTATAAAAAAAAAAAAAAAAAAAAAAAAAAAAAAAAAAAAAAAAAAAAATAAAAAAAAAAAATAAAATAAAATAAAAAAAAAAATAATTAAGGACATTTCCCTATAAAATCAACTAAAGGTAAATTACAATGAAGAAAAAAAATGAGTATTTTTGTAATGATTAATACATATAACTTGTTGGTTTGAATAAATGATAGTTTGAAGGTGTTGGGTATTCTTCTTAACAAGTATACAAATAAATTTCAATAATTAATCGTGACGAAACGTATTGCAATTTGTATTAGTTTTAATTAGGTCAATGATTTCTTTAATTTGTCAATTATTGGAAAAACACTCATTTATTTGTTTCATTGACTGTGATTTACCTTGGTTTGATTGTAAATGGTGATATCCTTAAAATAATAAAAAAGTAAATAAATAAAAGATCACATTAAAAAGTTTCCGACTCTCTGAAGATGACGTCATAGTGTATTACTGCCAAATAATAGATTGAATATTTCGACTATAGCCTATTTTTGTAGGATTTATTAATATAAAGTTCTCTAAAAAGTTACAACTTGTTATTAAAGTCGGAGGTTTGCATGCCGGTTTCTTTTTTATAGCACTATAATGGCTATTTTATGGTTGAAGGAAGGGTTTTGACGAAATTATAATTATTTATACATACAATTTGTAATTACAATAGTCTACTGTAAAAGTCTAATTATACACGCAGTATGCGACAAAACACATAGCCGATTTCCTTTGCCTGAAAATGGGGTTGTACCTAAGAAATAAGAGTAATAAGAATAATAATTTTAAACACTGCTTAAAATAAAAATTAAACGCTGAAATAAACTTTATGTTTCAAGTGTAGTAACAAGTACATTTATTGAGTGATAAAAAGTTTGTCTCGGACCATTTAGCACATGATGGTTTTAAGAAGCAGCATTGTAAATACTGAACCGGACCAGAAGCACTTCCTTTTACAGACAGGAATTTCCCCAGGCACTGACTATTTTACGAAATATTGCGTTTTATAACGCTTTAATTTTAAGAAAATTAGTAATTGAGTGAACAAGACAAAGTTTCAGAGACCATGAAGACGTAAAATTATAAAATTTACGTAATCATTATACATACATAAAGTGAGTAAAGCAGTTTAGCAAAGTGCTGACTTTACACTTTGTAACTAAAGTGTTTAACTTTACGAGTAACTTAAAGTCTAGTTTAAATTCATAATTAATAACTATTAATTTACAAAATTTAATTGGAAGAATAAATATATTAATCAATTAACGAATTTTTAATCTTTATATTTTTAATTTCTTACAGCTATTAGGTAAGGAATGTACTGTAATCGAATCAAAATTTTTATGGGCAGTTTTTAACGAATCTGTGCGTTTCAGAGCCGCTTGAGTCCCAAAAAGTCATTTTAGGTCATTTGGTCTATCTGCGCCTGTGCCACGATTATCTTTTGAACGGGTGGGCCGATTTTGCTGGGTTTTTTATTTGGCTTTTGTTTTCAGGGGTTTCGAATGGACACCCTGTGCGAAATAGCCAAAAACGTTTTTTTCAATAGACCGCAGCGCAAAAACGACTCAAGCGATTTATATGAAATTTGCCTAAAGTCTTCTCCTTAAAGCAATTCAACTATCCATATGTGTAAGGCATCCTTAAAAGAAACAGTAAATAAGTTATGACGAAAAAGAAAATTTTATTTGCGGGTAACTGAAAAATAATGTACTCATTTGAAAGGTAATTAAATTATCGACGAAACAAAAAAAAATTGCCTAAATCTGACCAGTTTCAGAATAGATACAGCGTATTGGACATAGTAACCAAGTTCTTAAAGTATTTTGAGTATGTTCCCATGGAAACCCGTTTACTTTATTTTAGTTTTTCCAATAGCTCGAAAACTACACATCTCACGAAACATTCCAGACGCTCATTTGAAGAATAATTAAACAGTAAACAAAGATTAGTCATAACCAATATTAATGAAGTTACAGAAAATAATTTATATATTGGTTCATGATATCGGAAATGTGTGTAATACAACACTGAATGAAAATAAATACAGTGTAACTATTTTACTAAATAAATAAATATATATATATATATATATATATATATATATATATATATATATATATATATATATATATATATATATATATATCAGACATTTTTCTAGAGAATTCTAGAAAGACTCTCCCATTCCTCTTCATGCCAATATCGATTGACTTCTATGTAATCAAAATATTAATTGCTCTTATATCCTCGATGTCTTTGAATAAAAGAATCCGTCATTCTTAATCGCCTAAACAATGTAGAGGCGATGAACAATAGGAAACCGGCGACAATTATAGAGCAGGAAATTGATACAGGTGGCCAAGTGGCAGATTTCATTGTTGCGGTCTTGGTATTGTTACCTCAGAGCAAACCTTTCCGATAATGGTCTAGGCAACAAAAGCAACGAAATGAGGAAGAAAATCACCTCCCTCCCTCTTGCCCTGGTGTGCTTGTGTGGTTTCTGTAGGAAAGGGGGAGGCTAGCACGCACCTGAGAGGCGATAAAATAAATAAATGAATAAACGAATGCTATTTTAAATGGACGTTCTTATACATACTTCCAGAAATAAGAAGTGTAAGAATAAATAAAATTAAATATAACAAATAAATAAGTAAACATTATAGTGTAAAACCAAAAAAATAAATAATGTATACAAAAGGGAACTTGGTAACTGAGACCTTTTTTTCTTTTTCATATGTTTTATATTCATTGATTATAACTAAAGATCGGATTTGTATGCGAATACATATTTTTTCTGATACGTTTTTCAAGGAAAATGATTGAATACAAGTCAATACATTTGGCGTAAATATATTAAATTTTACTGTGCATATTTTTGCATATTTGATGGGTTATTTTATTTTCTTGGATATTTCGCCAAAAATTTGGTTTAAATAATTTGTTTTCCACTAAAATAGAAAATAGATAATTAAACTATTTTCTTATTGAATAATCAATATTTGACCGTAAACCATTATGAAGGAATGAGACGGTCCGAGAGGCGGTCGAAAAATGGATCACAAATAGTAAAAACTATTTATTGGGAACCAACTTTTCGACTCACTTTGCAGGTCTTCATCAGGGCTGAATATTAAAAAACAAAAATAAAAATAAAACAATGATATATACAGTGAATGAATTAAAATTAATCATTAAAAAGACTTAGTGAAAAAAATGAAAACAGTGATGAATTTGTAAAATGTTATAAGATGAAACTGATATTAATATATTAAACTGATTATTAATAAAACTGGCTAATTAATAATAATAATAGACAAACTAAATGATAAATAACAATAACTAAAAAATTAATAACTTAGTGACAAAATTTAGTGCATTGAAGTTCAAAGAGAGGTGGAGGATATAAAGGATATCGACGGACAGACAGGTATGTGTATGAACTGATCTTGGAATTTTATACTCTAATTTGAGATCAGAATGCACCAATATTTTCTTGTTTACTCCAGGTTTCCAAGAGAAGGCGTCGGGGAATCTTTTTACAGTTGGAGCCCATTCTCTGAACCTTTTGCCGATTTTATTCAAATCTGCGTACACTTTCAATGAAGTACTTTGTTTTACATTAATTTCATCTGATATTCTCTTATTTAATCTTGTAAAATCTCCCTTTGCAAAAAAGGAACTACGTAAAAAAATTCTGTATTTTACAGGGATCATGGGCATAACCTTTTGTCGATTTTATTCAAATCTACGGACACTTTCAATGAAGTACTTTGTTTTGCATTGAATTCATCTGGTATTCTCTTATTTAATCTTGTAAAATCTCCATTTTCAAAAAAGGACCAACGTAAAGAAATGCTGCATTTTACAATTGTTTGCTACAACTTTACAATCGGGGAGCGTTATCACTGGCTCGGGCCGAACTTACCCGAAGGTCGCCGCACTACCTCTCTTGCGCCATTTGTTCTAACTGCTTTGTATTCAATTCTAACATTTGTATTCATTGGAATTATTAAAAATTTTACTGGTTTAATTAGCTATTATTAATTAAGAATTATTTAGTTATAAAACAATTCTGTGTAAAAAAATTGTGAATAAAATTTGTTTTTCAATTTACCTACGTCTTTTTTTATATATATTATAAATTAAAATTAAATTTCATAAACAAAGCAATTTAGACAATAATTATAGCCTTTTGTAGATTTTTTTGTACGTTTCTGTCATTTATCAAGTATATTTCCGTGTACAATCCTTTTCACTGCAGTTTACGTAAGGTTTCACTGCATATTACGTCACGTTTTACTGCAGATTTTAAGACTTTTTACTGCATATTATATGGCATATTTTGATTTTTTTTGCTGCATATAAATTCGGTCTTCATATAAAGTTTTATATATATATATATATATATATATATACAAAACTTATAGTTATAATTTATAACTATTTATCATAGGTATTTCGAAGTCTATTTTTTTTGTCTACCAAAAGATTTTTTTGGGTATAATATTTTCAAAAATGCATCTTCGTAAAGGGCAAAAAAAAAAATTATAAATTCATTCCCCTCAAAATTTGAGATTTTACGTTTAAAGATACGTAGAATCCAAAAATCGAAAAAAGAAAATGAAAAATACGGTATTCCGCTGTCCGCGACTTTTATCCGTGACTACTGGGCAGATCTTTTTTAGATTTGGCACAAAAGTTACAGGTCACTTCAGGGTGATCCTAAGAACTCGACATTACCACCGGTAGCCGAGTATCGGCTTCATTAGCCCATATCTCGGCCATTAATAAAAGAAAAATATAAAGTGTTTTAGAATTATCATACCAAAGCCAAAAACAAAAAAAATTAATTTTTCAATTTTTTTTTTTATTTTTTATAATGATTCTGAAACTCTTTTATATTGTTTGTTAGAGTTATCTATTTGGATGTAATAAACCATTGTGTAATAATTTGTAGAGTTTTTCTAAATTCACTTGGTTAACTAAATTTATTAGGTATCATTATTACTTGACGCTCTAATGAAGATTTTAATAATTACAAAAAAATGATAGTTCGTCATCATAAAGCAAATCAATAAAAAAAATATGCCTAATTTATTAATTAATGAGAGTAAAAGGACTAAGAAAAAGGACACCAAAATTACTGATAGGATATAATGGGTAGATTTCTAAACAAAGCCCTAAATCTCTCAAATAGCAGTAAATAACTAACCAGTATACGCCTCGCCAATTTAGACACCATTAGGACAGAAAAAAATATGCTCTTATCAATAAAGACCCACAGATAACACATATCTCGCCAAAGAAAACTCTACGAATAGAGATATACTGAACCAAAAGTACATGTTGATATGTTTTCTAGTAATCAACTATCTCTATTTTTTCAGTCGATTTTAAGATCTTAGATCTTAAAGGGAGATGTGGTAGAAGTGAGATGTGCGCCCTTTGGTTTAAATTTGGAGATCATTTCTTTGTCTGTCCTGATAATTCCTGAAGTAGCCAAACCTAAAAAAAAGCCTGTACCACTACAACCCATGAAGAGTTCAGTACTTGGTAAGGACCGTACTATTTCTAGGAACACGGTTGTGGAAGGAGATGATTTGGCCGAGATCACGCTCAACCGCCAGGTTTTTTCTCCAATCCATTGGGGTACCCACTTTATAGAGACTGGGTGAGACCTAGGAGGGTCCCCCTACCGAACAGGGTCGATCTACGGCTGAGAACAGAATAAATAATTATCTGCCAAAGCCGGTCTCGAACCCGGGATCATTTAATTAAAAAAAAAATTAATCAATTAACAGATTTTCTAGGTTTATGATGACCAACAGCTCTGTAAACTTTAAGAATAACTTAATCTTACAAGGGGAGTGCACGGTGTGTCCGTCACCGATTTTGATCAAATTTATTTGGGTGATTATACATTGAAAAAAGTGACCCATATCTTTCCGTTTCATCCAGTGGGTCTTAGGAGCTGAGAAAAATAATAAAACATGCTGAAAATGATTTATATTATATCTCGTGTTTGGAGAATGATATTGACATGATTTTTTTCAGCTGAACAAACGGTATTGAGAGTAAATTAAAGGAAAAATATAAAAATAATAATTGATTTTTGGTCAAATAAATATAAAAATGTGTTTAAATTATTAAGTAAACTAGCCTCATAGATTTTTTCACACCAAAAATGATTTCGGATTTGGATGCAGCACATCAATAAATCTTAATGTTGAAAAAATCATCGAAAACAAAAACAGTTTTTTTTCAGGTGTATTTTTGTGCTCAACATTTTTAAGCCACAATATTACGTTTGGGTTTGAAGCTCTGTATCTCCTCTTCAGTTTACTCGATATCGACGTTCTTGGACTTGTTAAAAAGATGGGAGTTTCGTCTTTCCGTGCATATAAAAAACTATTGCATTATCTTAGATGGTCTGGCTAAAAAACGGTGATCACCATATAAAAACAAAATTGAAGTCTTTTACGCATAACGTTGGTTCTAAAACACTTAGGAACATCACTTTTAAAGCAAATTGCGTAGTTTAAGAACATTTATCGATGACCCAAATTCATTTTAAATTATTCAAAGTGTTCCTGATTTATGAGCGATTATTTAAATCTTTAAAAATTACTTTTTCTCATTTTTTGGTCTACGATAATATTTATAGCAGTATTATAAAAGTGTAATGTTTACTATTTCTTGATCATAAATATTGTTTTTATATTACGATATGTACATAGATAAGAATCTTTTAGGCCGGATTTATCTGAATTATAGAAACATTATTCGGAATCCAGAAATAGTAAATTTTAGTAATCCAATTTTTTAAAACGAAATAATTGAATTTAAGAGCGACCTGAAGGGTGTATTGACTTGTATGTAATGATAACGGTATTCTTTACAGAGTGAAGTATATTAACATAATTTTTTAATTCAAAAATGGCATCAGATTTGGTTTTAGCGCTTTGAAAAATCCCTATATACAAATTTTCGAGAGAATGTACAAATACAAATTTTTGACCTAAAATTTTGCCAAGCGTTTTTGATTGCTCTTCAAATTTTTTTAAAGATTTAAATAATCGCTCATATATCAGGAACTCTTTGAATAATTCAAACCGAATTTGGGTCATCGGTAAAGGTTCCTAAACTACGCAATTTGCTTTAACAGTGATGTTCCCAAGTGTTTTAGAGCCAACGTTATCCGCAAAAGACTTCAATTTCGTTTTTATATTAGGTAATCACCTTTTTTTACCCAAACTATCTAAGATATTCCAATAATTTTTTATATGTATTGAAAAAAGAAACTCTCCTCTTTTTAACAAGTTCAAGAATGCTGATATCGAGTAAACTGAAGCTTCAAACCAAAACGTAATTTTATTGCTTTTTAAAATTTTGAGCATATTCGGGACTGAAAAAGTTTTTTTGTTTTCGATGATTTTTTCATCATTAAGATTTATTGATGTGCTGAATCCAAGTCTGCAATCATTTTTGGTGTGAAAAAATCTATGAGGCTAATTTACTGAATAATTTAAATACATTTTTATATTTATTTGACCAAAAATCAATTATTATTTTTATATTTTTCCTTTAATTTACTCTCAATACCGTTTGTTCAGCTGAAAAAAATCATGTCAATATCATTCTCCAAACACGAGATATAATATAAATCATTTTCAGCATGTTTTATTATTTTTCTCAGCTCCTAAGACCCACTGGATGAAACGGAAAGATATGGGTCACTTTTTTCAATGTATAATCACCCAAATAAATTTGATCAAAATCGGTGACGGACACACCGTGCAGTCCCCCTTGTTAGTTAATTTTGACGAAGCCTTAGAGATGTGAGTTGGTAGGAATCACGAGAAATAAAGCAAAAAAAAAAAATATTATATTTAAAAAAATGAGTTAATAATACTCATTATTATTCTTTTAGATTATAAAAAAGCTTTAAAATGTTTCTGAGAGCCAAAACGTACCTTTAATATTATTATATTATAAAAGATAATGTTTGAGACCTTAAATAAATTTACTTATAATTTAAATATACTTAAATATTTTTGTTGTAAATGAAAACAGATTTAAAAACAAAATTAAAATGAACCAATACTGGAGTTAAAAATGAAGTTGTAGGCTCACCGGTTTTCTAGATAATTTTTTTTTTTTCAACCAAAAGTAATAATAAGAAGAATACAAAAAAAAAATGAAAAAATTATTTTTTAAAATTTTAATTAACGTGATATTAGTGCTAAATACACGAAATGGTATGTTTAACTATTGTAAGCGAAACATTTCAATGCCTACCTAATTATAACTAATTAGCAATAAACCAATAAGCGAACTTCCTCCTTAACAGAAAAAAAAAGCATGACGCACCCTGTTCAGTTTGATAGAGTCATCCAGCCAATTTGTTAGTTCATTAGACAGGCAGGAAAAACAAATTGTTATATCGTGTCAACTAATCGCAATGACATGTGCGAAAAATTAAGCGTAAACATAAAAACTGTTGTATATTTCATTAGAATACGAAAAGTATATAAGATGGAAATTAAAACAGAAAATTATTATAAGTTAATTTGTACCTAGTTCATTAAAAAGTAAATTCCTTTCGGGAACATTTCACTAGCCATAGCCATATAGCCGTATTTCTCTTATTTTGCTGGCTTAGCTGTTTGTTCTCAAACGGAGTGCTAAATCGAAAAATTGCAAAGAATGAAACTCTTGAAATTAAATTTCCTGGAAGAATCCGTATTATACATTCCAAATTTGCCAACTCCGTCCCTGCCTATTGCTCAAAAAGAGCACTAATAGATGTTTCAAAGTCGATAATCTCTGAGTGAGGCCCCATTTTGAAGGTAGTTTAATAAGCTACAAAGTTTATAACATTGTGCTTATTGATACAATCAGAAGCGGATTTTTTGTACTGGCGCCCACAGGCATGGCAGTTAATGCCGCATCCTCCAGCTGTTACTATCGCCAAAAACAATTACAGCTTTATAGTTGAAAATGGTACAAATTATTGCACTATGGTTTATTATTTACAAATATTTGTATTTATTTAACGACTTTTACAACTCCGGTCATATGTCGTCACCAAATATAAGTTTTTTACATCTTCCTCTGTCTTGCCAGTCTCCTTCACCCATTCCTCTGTTCAGCATTCCTTTCTTGACGCCCTCAAACCAGCTTCTCCTCGAGCGACTCCTCTTCCATTTTCTCTCTGGTCTCCATTCCTAAATTCTTTTAGGGCATCGTCCCTCTTCCATCCTCATTACATGCCCATACCATTTCAGCCTCATTGCTTTAATGGTATGGAGAATGTTCTCCACTTGTTGCACTCGCCGTCTTATTTCATTATTTGGAACTTTTTGAAGCCGTGAGATACCTGGGTAACCTGTGACTTGTGCCAAATCTGAAAAAAAATTCGGCCAGCGGATAGTTTTTTTACCCGAGTTGTGTATTATCCGTATAAGATAATTTCTATATTTATGTGTGCTTATTTGGACTGTTTTTATATTTGCAAATCCTTTTGATTCTAAAAACTTCAATCAAATTTT
Organism: Rhaphigaster nebulosa; assembly: GCA_948150685.1. Classification (NCBI taxonomy): domain Eukaryota; kingdom Metazoa; phylum Arthropoda; class Insecta; order Hemiptera; family Pentatomidae; genus Rhaphigaster; species Rhaphigaster nebulosa. The sequence goes on along the minus strand of OX411307.1, from coordinate 80,847,947 downwards.
GCAGCTCTCCAAAAATTGCCGCCCCAGGCAGGTGCCAAGTCGGCCTCTGCGTGAATCCGCTACTGATGCGTAAAAAGTGTGATTTTTTCGAAGGTTTTAGAGTTTTGTAGGCGAATGATGCATCTGATCAAAGTTTATCAAAAGTTCATACATAAATAAGCCTTATAATTTTATTATTTTTATCAGAATCCGTTACAAAATATACCCCTTTGCATTTGGAATTCCAGAGTTGGATGCTTAGGAGAAGGCTCACCAAAATCATAATAAATCATTTGATAGTATGATCAAAAGACTAAGGCAATAAAGTTTCATTACGATCTTCTCAAACATATTGAAAATAGAGGTGAAGGTCCATTTTTATTGAGACATTTTATTATATCATTATGTTAAGCCACCCCTCCCACAAAAAAATAAATACTAATGAGGTGAAAGTTTTTTTTGTTAACGCTACCGTAATTATACACTTTTCTAGCTAGGGTTATCTTCTTGCAAATTTCTTTCCTCTTTCTTTTATCTTTAGCGGTAATAAATCGGCTTTTCCTAGAAAAAGGGGTCAATGTGGAGGGGGGAGATTGTGAGGGAGGAAATTGTGTGAAGGGGTAAGAATTAGAGCAGGGGATTACTCACATCAGTCATTTAATCAGTGTGTGATTAGATTGCCAAGAAGATTCCAACATGATTAATGAATTTTAACACTAGGAAACTTCGTAATGTCTGCAGCAGAAATTCGAAAGTTATATGAGATTAAAGTTCGTCTTTTTAACAGCTGGAAATGTATTTTTAAGTCAGGTGCACTTAAAAAGTTATACTGCTAACATTATGACCACTCAACCCTTGGCCGGGCAATCAAAGCCGTAACTTATTTAATTTAAGAACTAAAAGTTTAAATTCAGCTGTCAAGTTATCTCCATGCTTAATTTAAAAAAATAGTAACTCATGCAATATTTGAAGGATTTTTTTTTAATGTTTTGTGTTTGGAACAAAATAAAACGAAGATTAAAAAGAGAAATATAAAAAAAAAAATAATAAAAAAAAGTTTCTATTGTTTATTTACCTTACAATCCGATATCCTTAGAAAAATCCTTAATGATCCTTAATATGTCACAAACAAAATTATCTGTAATGATCTACGAATCTCATGTGTAGCAGATTTGGCCCGAAATATATACCAATCCTTTCATTATAAATTCCACACACACAAAATCGCTAATTCGTAACCTGTCATCCAAATTTATTCGAAGACGACTGAAAAAAAGATGGCCACAGGAACTTTTTACTGAAAATAGTTATTGGTGGTTGGTTGAGGAGGCATTTTCATAAAATTGTAATCTGTAAAGCACATTTGATTGTTAAAATCTAAAATAATATTATTGTGATCTTCTTTTAAAAAAATGAAATTGAAAATCGCGAATTTATTTATCAGAAAAACGGTTTAGGATCGCATCTCTTTTTTTTTTCTTTCTTTTTTTATCACCTTTTTGCAAGTCATTTCGTGTAATATATCAATTAAGAAACGTGAAACAAACTCAGTATGGAAACACAAATCATTTTTAAATATATACAAAACATCCGGTTTCATAGGAATCGTTTTTATAAGACCATCATTTTAGGGTTCCTGTTTCACACAACGAATACTGGTAGCCTTCCTTCACTTCCCAGCCGGCTGTGTATAGCCATCCAAACTGGGCTGGTAAAAACTTTCTCTCTCTGGCCAACTTTTCTGTTCTAAGTTTCGCTTCATCCTGTCCCAAACTTCTGATCATACTCGGTTCCTTGGAATGGGCGCTTCTCAAAACACTTCTTACTCTTTCATGGGAAGTTTTTGTTTTTATTGACAAATTTAGAATGAATAATAAAAATGACGACTCTTTTCCGTAAGGTGTCATCGTAGTGCTCATAAACCTGAATTGCCTCATTCGGGAAGACAAAATAAATAAGGAAGAGGTACAGCGTATCGAAGAGAAATTGACTTATAGGCGCAAAATATGACCACTTTCAGCAATGAAACGTTGTATACCCTTCTTTCAGTTTATTAATCTTATCAGGTATTTTCTGTATATTCTTTTTATAAGATATTCCAACAGCGCAACCCGATACGAAATCAGGGATTTATAGCTTATTTTTGCGCTTAGATAAGTATCGCTTCCCCCAGCAATGGTTTTATGTCATAAATAATATGTAAATTGAGTTTGTTTAGTCAGTTTTAGAGCTAAATCTGTTATGAAGGTTCTATATGTTTTTGTCAATGCAATACACAATACAAAACCGAACTATTCCCAAACCGAAATGGATAACTCGTAAGTAAGGAGGAAAGGATGTGTCAAAGAAAAAAAAGAATAAAGAATATATTAACAGAAATCGTAGGATATCCTAAGTTTAATGAATGTTTCGTAAGATAACGTTGGTTACTTATACAAAAAAAAAAATTGAAGTGTTGGAAACATTACAGAAAACCTATTTTTCAATATGTGTTTTTAAAAACATTTATAAAAAAAAATGGGTGTTCCTAAGATACCTATATTATCCTATCTGAATGAATTAATTTATCATTAAAATATTGGATTTAATACTTTCTTAAGTATTTAATTCAAACAAAATAAATAAATTTTAATATATATATATATATATATATATATATATATATATATATATATATATATATATATACATATATATACAAATTCCATAAACAAATAAGATGAAAAGATTTTATCCTCAAACGATGAGAAATATTTATTATGTATAGTCAATTTCTTTAAAAGGCACACATATCTGTAATTTTCCGATTAGAACTTATTTTTTTTAGTTTTAAATTTGTCTAGTAATTAGTAAGTATTTTTTTAAACTTTTGTTTTATCTTTTTGTTATAATTAAAAATTATTTTTTGTTTTTAAATTAAAAAAAATTATCAAAAAATAACAGAAGCTGCCACACTTAGAGGCAATAAGTGAGTGTTAGGGCTGTAAGTATCCATTTATACCACATATACAGAGTAAGCAAATACAAATGCAATTAAATGTTATACATCACAAATCAATCGAAAAATAACATAATAGTGACTAAGTTAAAGAAATTTTACTTAAAGAAAAAAAAACAATATAAAGAAAATTTAAGTTAAGTAAAAATAATAAAAATCATTTTGAATACATTCATACATATATCCAATATTTACATTCTTCCTAATGTAACTCCGAACCAAGCTTTGTCCCTCCCCACATGTGGATGGCAAAGCGGAACTCCAGGAGATCCCAGCTCCATTTTCTCTCAGCTGCGCTACTGGTGAGTACCTTAAGAATCATTCATTTGTATGTGTTACATTAGGTGCTTTGCCATTGAAGTCTAGTTTTTTTTTCTTTCGTTCCTTTTTTTTTTTCTTTAATAAATAGTCAATTAGTTTGTAGGAGTGATTATAATTTTACAGAATAGACTAATATTTTATTATTATAAACTTTTAGATGTCATACATCGTTGTTATTATTATTTTACTTTATTTCAAGTAAATAGTTATTTATCCATACAAATTATTCAATAGCTTATTTATTAATCACTACTATCACTAATCTATTCAAAGAATTACTGACAAATATTTGCTTTAGTTTGATGATACAATCTTTTCAAGTATATTTTTTATTATTTGGTATCATTATTTCTTTTTAATATTAATACCTAACTCTAAGCGATCATTGCTAAAAATATTATTTAATTTTGTAGTTATTAAATGTTTAAGAATGCATCATATCCAACATTGCACTGATAATAGAATTGATCTTATTTTTGTATATTAACAACACGCATTTTTTATTGAGTATTTTCAATGGCACATTTCGAAAAATGGATTTTCTGTTGTGCATTACCTAAACTTTAATGTTTTTTGTTTCTTTTCCTGGCAACGCCTGAATCGACGAAACGTTGACAGGTTACTTATTCATTGCTCTTTGTAAGACTCAAGACTCATTACATTATAATATATTTTGGCTCCTTACTTGAGTTTTTGTTCTTATAATCAATTTTTTTTTTTTACCTTTTTTCTAATAATTAGTATAATAAATCATCCTACTACACCTTTAGAGAATATTATTAAGATAACAGATTGTATATAAAGAACAAGAGAAGATATATATATATATATATATATATATATATATATATATATATATATATATATATATATATATATATATATATATATATATGTACACAATTATTTATTATAAAAACGCTACTTGAGGTATACAATTTTTATTTTATTCGAAAGTCCTGTAACTCACATAGTTCAACTACAAAAAAAAACCTTTTAAACAAAAGATTCTGCGATTCATTACACATAGTCGTATTCATCTACAGAAATTTACAAAAAAGTCTAAATTTTATTCAAGTTATTTGGAAATAGGACGAACGGTAATTAAATCATTAATTATCAATGAAGTGATTATCAGTCTATCGCAATCAGAGAGACAAGCTACTTCCATTAACTCTTCAAATAATTTACGACGAAGATGAATTAATTGTGAATTAAGAGCGTGATTGCTCTTTCCTACAGCTGCTTTAGCCGATAGGATATACCATGAGCTCAATATTTACCGATCACTGTTTAGTTAAACTAGATTTAGTGCTGTTAAATAAATGATTAGTGAAATGTCTTGAACTAATCTGGTGCACTTAAGGGATAGGACACTAATTGAGGGCTTTGGCTGATGGCTAAACCATGGCCTTAATGGTAGCTGAAGACCTTAGCCGCCGAAAGAGTCTTGCCCTCCCCCCCCCCCCTCCATCCTTCGGTAAAGCTCCTTAAGCTCGATGAAGAGAGGAGGAATATTGTCCCAGTCATTACCCGGATCATCAAATTGATGTTGTAAACGCCATACTTCGAGAAAGTAAAAAGACAATTATGTTGTATTAAAAAATTATATTGTAATAATTAAAATTTAATATACATATCTATTGGATTAGGTTTTTTTAAACATTTGATGTGAGATGTGCTATTTCTGATCTGATATTACATGATCTTATCTTCTCCTAATGCTGCTTGAATTAATGAAACGTATACTGATTCGCTATTTACTTCTACTTGCGAGCCTTCAGGCTTTGTTTTGAAATTTTCCAATGTATCCTAATACGTTTAATTATTTATTTTATTTGCATTTAAAAAATATTTATATATACACATACACACACAAGCATAAATTCTTTATAATAGAATATAATACAAGAAGAGTTTTATTCTGGGACTAGGTCCCTTAAGGATAGCACAATCGAATAAATAAAACAGAAAAAATATCTGGCCATAATATTACAAAATAAGATCAATTAATATTTACAATGGTTTCAATAAAATAATAAGCAAACAATATAAATTCTTGTCTTGAAAAAAATAATTAATGTGAACAAAAAAGAAAAAGAGAAAAAATGAAAAATACCAAAATAATAGACTGATGAGCAAAGTTTAAGTTAGTGCATTAAAAACTATTATTTACTTCTGATATGTGTATGCTAATCTTTAATTGAAATTTCGTAATTAGAGAGCATCATTTTGGAAAGAAAGAAGGTGTTGGAAAAGGAGGGATTTGAATGGAGATAGAGAAAAAGCATGGCGGATATTACAAGGAAAGGAATTCTAAAGTATAGAGGAGCGGGCGAGAAAGGAAGTTCGAATGTTTTGGTTCTGTGTGAAGGGGTATGGAGGTCAGAAAGGCGCGATTTTGTTTCCTGCGCGTGGACCGAGGATTTAAATTGTAGGAAGCTTTAGATGTAGGAAGGGTGCTGGGTGGTGATAGTTTGGTATAGGAAACATCTAAGGAAATATTGTCAATGGCTGGAGGGGAAAAGCCACTTTAACCCGACGAAAAAGTGGGACACATGAGCCCGTTTCGAGGTACTGAAGACAAATCTTAAAAAGCAGTTCATGATCCGCTTCAATCTGTCCTCGAGTACGATCGAGAGGTCACCGCATACCACACTGCCATAGTCAAAGTAGGAGAATATAAAAGAGGATACAAGAAGCTTACGGGTTGTTTGTGGAAGAAAATGTCGGGAACGATGGAATAACAGCAATAGATTTCGCTCCAACTCTTTGTTTCGAGATCAGGTAAAATATTTTCGTAGGTGAGGGCTTCTAGGTACCGGCAAGTTATGGTTTTAGGGAGGATCACTGGAGTTTGGATATTGTAGGATATTTGGATTAAGTTATGAGAGGACAGAGACGGAACAGGTAGTTGAGAAGAGGAAAGGAGATTACGTGTTGAATCGATGACATGCAGGTCTAACCAGGTATCGGACCGGCAAGTGAGATGAGTTAGTCCACTTTAGTGTACACACCACACTATCTTCACGGTAGAGTCATTTATGTACACAAGCACAAAAGAAGACAGAGCCTTAACCCCTCCTAACTATACCCCAAAAATAAACAAAATAGTGAAAGTGCAAGACATAGGGAAAAAAAATTAGGACGTTTCTTAAAATGTTAAATAGACATAAGCATTACGTGAAAGTGCAACTAGATGTAGAAGCTAACAACAACAAAAAGAACGCCGAGGTGTACATAAAAGAAAATAAGATAAGATGCGGTAAGTGCGTTCTTAATTTATTAATAAAAGTATCGAATGTCACTAGAAGCGACCGTGCTCAATTTTCGGAAATGCTCTAGTCCGTACTCTCGATAATTTTTTTACCAAGCTTCCTAGATTTCATCTTCGAGGATCCCAATAGGCTGAATAGCAGCTGAAATTATTGTGCTTCCATACAAGAATTTTATGGACGGTATTAGGCATGTTATACCAACTATATAGTTGTACATATAAATAATGTTTAGATCCAGTGTATGCACTTAACCAATCTAACCTTACTGTCAAAAATGATTTATCAAAATCAAGTCCCCTCAAAAATATACATCTATTTGATATTGGCAAAGCAAAAGAGCCAGATGTAGTTATAAACAAAACAAATGATTTCACGATCGCAATACTTTCCTATAATATAGATTTCATATAAAAGTAAGAGAAAAACAAACTGTTCTTAGAAAGAATTATGGAAATAAAATTCACTTTAAAATAAACATAAATTTAATTTTGGCGGAGGACTAAATATATATATATATATATATATATATATATATATATATATATATATATATATATATATATATATATATATATAAAATTGATTCCTCAAACGATGCATATTAAAAAAGAACTCCCAGAAAATACTGTTCATACAACGATCTATTGAAATTAAATTTCCTTGTAATAACATGATTTTAATTTGGACGAAATACTGTGAATAAAAATTTATCAAAATTAAATAAAGTGCACAATAACATTATAGAATCATAAGGAAGATGCAGATAAAACTGGAGTATTTAATATTTCTTGTATTTATTCAGTTTTTACAGTAACAATATGGTTCTATTTATTTTATCTGTGTATATGTATATATTATCTGCTAATTTTATATAATATTTTAGCTAAGCTGTTCATAAGTATTGATTTTTAACTTTTATATTGTATTATTTTATTTCATTTTTAATATTCATCAATTTGTATTTTAACAGACCGCTGCTGAATTCACTTATGTTTTGTTTGTTTATGTGAATATAATTCGAACACCTAAAATCGATATATCACATATGCTAACGCTTAAAACGTTATGATTTCTTACAAAATTTTAATGATAGTTTAATTATGTGTAAATATAACCAAACAAAAGACACGGGAGCTCCTCCACAATCCGGCCTGGAGGGCCAAATTAGGTAGAAGCTTTTCTTTTTCTTCTTGGAAGATTTTTTTTTTTTAAATATCAGCTTTTAGACGATTATCTTTGTAAAATGAATTTAAAATTATATTTTGACGTAGTAACGAAATAATTTTAGTGGATGAAGATTGAACCTCAAACCAATTCATAACTATTCACCAGTAGAAGCATCCCTTCATAGGATTATTAACGGCACTCAATATAAAACGAGTACTTAGGGCCGAATGAATAGGAAGAAAGGGATCAAATCCATTTAGCAGAAGCAATTAGAAGAATGGGAACCTCCTGGGCAGTAATGGGGCGAGGAAATATGCCAGTTGCGGTTGGTAGCCCTGACCGGTATTAGATTTGTACCAGAGCAAGTAGAGGCTGCGACTATTAAGCCCAAACTATTTAGTGCTTATTGGAAGCATAATTTCTGTCCTATCTTCCGTTTATTACAAGCAGTTATTCACCATTTTACAAGAAAATAAAGCGCGAAGGAGGGGAGACTAGGCAGCACGCGCGAAACATTCCCGCCCCAATACGTTTCAATATGATTAAATGGTCTCTTATGAGCTTAAAGGTTCGCAACCCCTAGCCAACAATTTAGATTTACTAACTACACATGAAAGATGTCAACTAAAATTGTATGATAAAATTTGATGAAGCATGTGAGCTGTGCAAAAACCCCATAACAAATAGTTCAAAATACAGAAGTACCGCGCTTAACCGGATTTCCGGATTAACCGGTAACAAAAAGAAAAAAATAATAAACCAATTTTCTCACAGAGTAGACTAGTTTCAGCATTTACGTTATCAGAAGATTAAAATTTTTGAAACTAAAAGATCACTAAAACACAAAAAAGTGGAGAGACTATGCTACTGATTGTGAGATAAAACTAGTTCGCTTACACAAAAAAAAAAAAAAACTCACTTTGTGACTAGGATACAAAACATTACGATCGTTTGTTCGCTTAAATTAAACCTTGTATCTAAAAGAATATTTTTAAAGTTATAATTTATAGTTCTAATAAATTTAACCTCATCATATATCAATATCCACATGACTTATCGGGAAAAAAAGACTTATCGGGTAATTGATATGTTATATTTTAATTTTGGTTTATTGAACCTTTGTAATCGACCAAGAAAAATCAATTTTATAATAACTCCTATCCCTTCAGAATTTGAGACTACTGGACCGATTTTCTTGATGTCGACCGTCACTGGCGTAACTACTAGGGGACTACGAAGGATGAAGATCCGTGACTCATCAAGATTATTCTCAAAGGGGTTAAGGCCAGGAGTAGAGTCCACTCAACTCCTTAGAATAATTGAGTAGCTTCGTAAATAAATAAGTAGGGATCCGTTTCATAAAACCGAATATAAAGTTATGAAGATTATTTAATTTATTTTTCATTTTACATAATTATATTTTATTATTTCAACAGGATTATAATACATGTAAACTAAGAATTAATATAAATTAAAAAAACAGGATCATCATTAATATAATACTAGAATTTCTAGACGTTACTCACCACGTCTTGCACGACAAATAAATGGATACAAATATATTATTATTTTTGTTTTATTTTTTAGTCTAGTTTTAATTAAATTGATTGAATTATGCAGTATTTTTTTCACTCTAGTTTTACTATTTTCTGTTTTTGTACAATAATAATTTTGGAGAACTTATAAATGATGGGAATTTGGATATTTTGATTTTTTTATTTTTTTTTATTTTGGATTGCAAGTAACATTTTATTATGTTATAAAATTGTTAACTGGAAAGAAGAGAAAAAACGCAATAGACAGGTAAAACGCAAACTTAAATCTGATTTAATGATAATAATAATAATAATGAATAGTTGAATTGAAAACGAGTGGAAAAAAATTATATTATATCTATAAAGTTGTATATACAATTACACATATTACAATTATACAACAAGATAAAGGGGGCAAAGGGGAATTTACCCAGGCGGTAGAATTTGGAGGGCGGCAAATGTCGAGCGCAATTTTATATTTAGTTTAAGTAAAAAATATTCCTTTCTGCTTTTTGATTTGATGTGTCTTTAATTCAGTTGATAAAATGAGTTAATATTATCGCATGGTAAATGCTTATTTCGAAATTGAATATACTGTTATAAAACAATTAACTTTTGTTTGGTAAAGAAGAGAGAGAGAAAGGAAGGACGGCAAAATTAAGCTTGCCCCCTCCTGATAAAATTCCCAGTTTCGGCCTTGGAAGACACTGTATTATAGATTAAAAATGGAAGAGCCAATTGTAGTTAGCTGATTTTATTATTCTGAAAATAATACGGAAAAAGATAAATAATTGAACTAAGACACGAATAAGATAATAATCTCAAATATAAAACAGAACTGAAAAGAACAATTAAATTATGTTTCTTTAATCTATAATTCGGCGTCTTCAGTCAATACAATATGCTGCCTTGGTTTGATAAAAGTTGTAACGGACATTTTTTGTTAAAATGATATTATTGGTGATTCTAACTCTGCTTTGTCTGACGCACAATAGAAACTAACTCAATCTGCGATCTGTTGAGAAATAGCCGTTTTATTACAGTGGTCCATGGAGGCTTCGAAAGAATGCTCAGCTATACTTGCTTTTTCAAGACGCTAACATCATACAATTTATTAAGAATAAATCAATTGTTTGTAAAACCGATTCAAACTACGTCAATCAGATATTCATCAAAATCAGATGTAATCAAAACAAAACATATTTATGATGTTAACAAAACGTTGAATCAAAACCAATCATGTATCATTTGTGTCAACCGGTATATAAAAAGTTGGATATGATTCGATAAACTCCTGGTCGTGGCAATGTTCATGAAGGCATTATTATCCTTAATAAGTCAGGCAGTTTAGAACACGCAACCTTGTGTTAGGGATTTTATTACAGTCCCGTCATCACCCAAATACCACTTGTCAACTGCTAAAATAAAATAAAAGGTTAAACACATATCATATAGCTAATAAGTCCGTCAATTGTCTATTATTATTAAACTATTAATTCACAAGAGCATTCTGAAAGATATTTGGACCTACGGCCTTCAATAGTGAGGTCCAGCTAAATTGTCGAACATAAAACCGTGTCCAATCCAGTCCATCGAACAATAGCCAATGCTAAATAGTATGTTACAAACAGAACATCTTACATCATGACCTAAATATCTCAGATGTTCTAGACTTTATTCGATCCATATTCTCAAACTTTCACCAAACCCTAACTCAACATCTCAACTCAAACCATCCCTATAACCATCCTCGTAGGTTTGAACGGCAGCGGCCCCGAGACCTTCTGAAAATATGTTATTGGGGATATCTGGCATAAGTCAGTTTCTCCACTCAAGTTATGAGCGTCTGCGGCACGAGTGTCCTCACTCAATCTCCACTGGCTTTAAAAAACAGTGATGCGGCTGGAAGAGACATATAGAGAAGATCTCTTGGAGCCCTGATTTGCTATCCACATGTGGAGATCAAAGCTTGGTTCGTAGTTTCCTCGGGCAGAATGGATATATTGTATAAAAGAATGAATGAGTTAAAAATGATTTATTTAATTTTTAATTTTCTTTATCTTGGTTGTTTACTTATTTTGCCATTATTAAATTTTCCTATCTATTTATTTTTATGTGATGCACATATATTATTTACTTATTTTTTTATAATTATATTTTTCATTGACTTTCATTATTTTTCTATAGCGTATATATGGTGTTAATGGATACTTCAGTCCTAATACCTATTGCCCTTGAGTGTGGCAGCTTGCATTATTTTTTAATAAAAACCAATAAAAAAAATTAGCAATGCAATTAACCCGAAGAATTTATTTACTAATGAAACAACATTTTAAAGAATATCGACACACGCACACACACATATATATATATATATATATATATATATATATATATATATATATATATATATATATATATACCTATACACATGCATTAGAATATATCTGGTTCAGACCATCAATGGCACATGTAGGAACAAACCGCATTACGATAAGAAGACAGAACAAGAAAAGGAAAGGCGAGGACCCCAAATGAGGGATGTACTTGTTGCCAGTTTCCCGGGAGAGTACCTGGATTTAAGAAATTTCACAAGACAGGACTGATCAGATAGCTGGAATTGAATAGAGAAGATAGCTCCTTCCTGACATACTGACTGGGACTATCTAATCCCCAGCTGTATCCTATATCCGTAGTGAGGACGATGCGTCACTGGGACATTTTATTCACCTTCTCCTACGGCCTTTATCTCCCCAACGAGGGCACATAAGTGAGCTTCATTGAAGTGTCCGGATCGTTTTCCGACTCAGCTATACAATACCCCAAGATAATCAGGAAGTTGCAAGCTAATGTAAGGTGTCTTCGGGATTGCAATGCCATGAGATAAGCAAAGATCCATTGTAGTGATAATTTTCTTTTAAATCAACTTTGTATTGGAAAATAATAGTTCAAACTTGAATACATTCAAATCATACATATACTAGTTTGCAAGTGAAGTGGATCATTGGCATAAATATTAATAAAAACTTAAGCAGATGAGTCACCATCAGATTTTAGTAGTGATACAATATTTCCCATGCCCTACTCGCTTACTCATTTGGAAGTCTCAAAATATTGGGTGGATTTCCCTAAGCAATCGAACAGAGGTTGTGAATGAAAAAACCATGAGCCGGTCAGTTGTAGTTGGATATAGTCTTAACATCAAATTGCATTCGCTCTGAATTCATTCATGTGGATGACAATGAATTTAATACCTCACTCACAGAGCACACACCAGTAAACGAAAGCTCACGAGTACACTAGCAATCTAATTTTTATAAGATCAATAAATTGGAAGACTGAATCAACCTGTTTGCTTGCCACATCTCATTGAATACTTATGGGCTCAACTTCAAAGACGGATTTCAGGATTGAGTACCCCAATACTGATTGCGGATGAATTGCAAGCAGTAATCTTAGGAGGATCTTGCAAGATAGCGCCAAATTCTAAACAGAAGTACTTATTGTAAGCAAGGAGTTTAAGCAGCAATTAATAATACTAGAAAGGTTCGACAAAATACTAGAAAGGAAAACAAAGAATTCAGTAAAGGTTTTTCAAAATGTAAAATTTGTCTTTTTATTTAAATTAAAAAATAAAACGTTGCATAAAGTAAGTTAACAAAACTTTGCATTTATTTATTCTAATAATGTATACATATATATTTTTTAAACTAAAATAATTGGCCACAAATATTGCGTTATTTTCCGTAAATGTTATGCCCATTACATTTAAAAATGAGTAGAAAAGAAATTGAACAAAATCTAATAGAAGTGAAGATATAGAAAAACAATTAATCACATTAATGCATATTTACAATATTCACCCTCAGCCTTGAAATACCATAACGCAGTACTCAACGGGAGTATCACTCCATTCGCGTCACTGGTGGTGCATTAATAAAAATTAAATTAAAGAAAAACAACAAAAAACTTCTTCATGTCCTTTGTCTTTTCAAAGTTAGCGCAATAATATTCCGTCGTCTCGAACCAGGTGCCCACCCCCATCTTGTTATGACTGGTTCCGGAGGTAAATTTAAATCTGGGTATATTTCCTTTAAAACATTAACGGGACTGAGAACCTTCAAAAATATATTTTTTAATGTAGACACCAGCTGGTCAACATAGCGAAACTTTCCAAAACAATAAAAATGAAGAACAAATTTGAACCGAAACCGAAAATGGAACCCAAGTACAATGACATATTACAATATCTGAAACCGTTCTGAAACTGTTCGACGTAATTAAGATTAAATGTGTTCAAAAGAAATATTTTTCCAGCCGAAATATTTAAAAATGTGTGAAAAAAGTAAAATATTTAAAAATATGTAAAATTAAAAGTGCTCCATTATACTTCAAATGACTTGAAACGAATTTTGGTCGAGGAAAATTGTAAAAAATTTGGTTTGGTAAAAATATGTAAAGCATAAAAATCCTAACCCTATTTATTACGAACATTATATTATATTCCAAAAATTAAGTTTTTTATTTTATGTTGACAAGCCCTTTTGATTTTTCTTATATCTATATAATTTTCGAGAAGCCTTGTATTAACAAATACTAACCAAGTGTTTTAATGTCCTTAAGAATGCATAAGTTTGTTGCAAATTGTGTGAAATCCTTCTAATCATATATATAACTAGAGAGCACATCTGTTCCAAATTTAAAGAATTATGATAAATTAACATATAATATTAGATCATTACAGCCCATTATCAACACCGTTAATCACAGTTGCTTTCCACAGTCCTTGATTATAAATATACGCGCAATTACGTGTTCAACAGCCTGAAGACTGTTAAATATTGTGATTTAATATCTTAAATTATAAATATTATTCTTTTCATAATAATAAATTCAGTCGACGCCAATTAAATATTTATGTAAATGCGTATTCATTGTGCCAAGGGTTGCTGTTTTGTTATTCGAGTTTTATATCTTATAAATAAGTTTAATATTATAAATTTAAGTTGTTATCTAACATATTCTGTTAGAGATTGCTCCTCTGGGATATTTATAAAGAGCCTCTGAGTCGCGATTATTTAGGAATACAAATAATTCTAATTGACTTATCATGGTTAAGTTTAAATTATGAGGCCTAAATATGGACCTCGTTGCAAAGGCAAGAATATATTTTCTGGCATGGATAACGTTTAACAATAATAATAATAATAACATGTCTATATTTTTACTCAAATCTACATGATTTATAAAATACTGAAATAATAAAAGACAATGAACCAAATTAAAATTTCAAAATTTAAGCACATTTCTCAATGTATTTTTTTTTTTTTTATAACAGAATCGCTCAAATAAATTTATCGAAGGAAAAATTAAAAATCCAATTAAACATGCCCAGGTTGAAAAACTTATAGTAAATTTTATTTCATACCCAGTTAAATAAATCCATAATTACTAATCAAATATATCAATTGAAATCATTCTGTTATCTTAGAGGAATAGGCTCAGAAATTATATTATAAACAATAAATGGCCATGTGTATTGACAAGAACAAAGATTGACAATTGACCTATCCGTGTGCTCGTATTTGTGCCCCTGTACTCTCGTATTTTTAGATGTAAATTTCTAGAAAAGAGTAACCAAGCTAAACAATTAACTATTACTAGTTTGCAATACTATAGAGTAATTGTGAAATAAAAAAAATGGACTATATATATATTCCATTGTACCTAATTTCATAAATTCGTAAAACAGTACGTAATTTTAAGAATAGTATTGATTATCACATTCATGCATATCACATTTTAAAATTCACTAAACAGCTTCAGTCATAACATTGAAACTCCTAACCACCGTAACTGCCATTAATAACATACAATCATCTATAGAAACGCCCTATTCTCTTCAACGTTCTCCGATTTTTAGTTTGATTTTTTTTAGATACGAAACTCGAAAATAAAAATTAGAGCAAACAAGCTCAGATCTGCCTAGTGACCTGAGATCGCATGCAATTATCTTTTCAAAGTTGTTCAGTGGAAATCTGACGCCTAGAATCTACACTTAACATTTACGATGCATGATAGTTTCGCCATATTATTACAAAGGTAACATTTTACGACTGAATGGCAACACGGAAGGAGGTAAACCGTTTTTTCAGGTCTAAAAAATATAAAATTTCGAGCCAATTTCTAAATTTATATCAGACGGGCAAATTTTATTTTGAATAACGAATGATACAACGTAATTACCTGTATTCCTTAATCGTGAATAAATAATACAAAAAATGGTTTCATACATAGGAGATTAATAATTAGTCAATATAGCTGAAACTGTCATAGAGTGTTGCTCTATCGAGTATTTTTTAGCTGTTGATATGAGAAGTGCTATATTTTTCTATCCAGACGATGCCTGAATTGGCAAACCTTTGACTTGATAGTACTTACCGCTAATTGAGAGACTAATGCCTTTCTTTTGAAATCTTACAATAATGTCATAATAATAAGTTTCTTTGGGTTTTTAATTTCAGATACATCATAACTTGAATTTAAGCTATTCAGTAACTGAATTTCACTCACACTTAATGGTTAACAATCAGTTAACCATATCTCATGTACAGTTTACGTCCCTGCATAGATTACAGTATTATATCTAATTGCTATCTACTGTACCCACTAATCCTATCTTGAGAATATCACTAAGATAATCCAGCACCCTTGGGCCAGCGGTGCACTGATCCAAGAAGTCGAGAGCACATAGTGGTT
The DNA here is from genome assembly GCA_948150685.1 of Rhaphigaster nebulosa. Lineage (NCBI taxonomy): Eukaryota > Metazoa > Arthropoda > Insecta > Hemiptera > Pentatomidae > Rhaphigaster > Rhaphigaster nebulosa. Next base: position 80,831,910 of record OX411307.1, on the reverse strand, counting down.
CTACATAATCAATAATATTCTGAACCGAACATAATAAAGTGTATATATAACATGAGGTGCATTTACTTATTTGAACATAGAAAAACGGTGTATATATTTCTATTCTCATTCTGAGGAATCTCACTGAAGTGATTATATTACTGTGGGAGATCTTCAATGAAATAGAATTTTCTATTCAATTAAATTAATAAATCGATGAAGTAAAATTTCATTAATTTAGCAACGCTGAACTGCCAAGGAGAGTAAATGGTGTACCCGTGGCCGATTTTCATCAACTAATTTTTTTTGTGATCCTAATGTACATTGAATAAAAATCTATACGGGCTCAACCGTTTCCAAAAGATTCCAAAAATCAGGAAACGATACAAAACCAGTGGTGTCAGTAAAAGTTCTTAAACTACGCGATTTGCTTTAAACGTGGTGTTCCTACGAATGTTAAAACCAAAATTATCCACAAAAAAACTCAATTTCGTTTATAATTTGTGATCACATTTTTTAACACAGACCTTTTAAGATTTCAATACCTGTATATATCTATTTAAAGATAAAACTCTACTCTTTTTAACGAGTTCAAGAACGTCGATATCGGATACACTGAAGATGAGATACATAGCTTCACATCCGACTACATAAAAAAAAATTATGAAAATCGGCAACTGACACACCGTGCATTCCCCTTGCGAGTGCAAATTACTTTTTATACTCATTTCCATCATGATGCAACATAAAAGAAAAAAATATATGTATACATTAATATAATATACCACTAAAGGCACATGCTAACTTTTGTTTTGCCAATGGAAAAGTCAAAACAACTATTAGATAATAAGAGTAAATATTTAATGATCTTAATGTAATAATTAACTAACTTAAAGTCCAACTCCTTGCAAAATTGCTTTTCTTGCATGGAAAATTATTACAAAAAATAAAAAGGAAAAAGTGTCCAAATATTCCTGAATTTGATATTGAATGCAAAAAATATAAATATATAAAGAACAGTTTTTTGTTTGCGACTACTCTATTTTATTAGAACATTTATTAATAACGAAAACCTGCAAGACTATATGAACTGTACGAAACATTTTGATATAGATTATATTCATTCACGATTAAATCTTGTATGTATTAATATGAAATGAGTTATTTCGAAGAACGTAAATTTTCAAATCTACAGAAAAGTAAATTATTTTGAAAAAATATTCCTTGCGCGAACTGAACAATGCAAATTTCAACTTGAAACTAAATCTCAATATGGTCTCTAATATAGTGAATATGGTATCTAATATGATATATATAAACGTAAGTCACAAGAAATTAAAGAAGTAATAGTAGACTTGAAGACCAACGAAAAAGTCCATATGTACCATGGACACGGAAATAAAGAATAAAAAGCTTCTTTGTGAAATAAAACAAAACTTTACCAAAAACAATATCTGTGAATTAACCAAAACAATTCTCAAATTAAATATTATATGAAACTATTCCTTAAAATAAAAATAAAATAAAAATTGACGAATGAAAAATAATAACCCTAAAATATTAAAAAGAATAAAAAAAAAAAAATTAACATAGCATTAACAAAAAATACAAAGCATATTAAAATAAAAATATCGTTATTGAAATAAAATTTTAAAACGAACTAAGAGGATTCTACACGCACTCGCCCTCTTTAAAACAGCGTCTGTCGCTGCTTCATTCTTTTGCTCAACATATTTTTATTTATTTATTTTGAGGATTTAGTTGTAAAACTATATTTCTTAATGGAAATTTTGTCTACTTTACGATCGTGGGGTTGGAACTTAATTAATTTGATTAGATTTTGTGTGATATCTTCCTATTCAACAAAAAACGTGGCTTGATTAAATAAACACAAAACTTAAATTTCCTATTATTCTGTGTGCAATCGGATCACGGTCTACACGTATTGCTCTTGAGACCTACTATCACCTCCTTTAATATTATATCATATCCTGTATATGTGTATATATCAAGGTTTTTTAATTTTCCGTAAATTAAAAAAAAATCAGTCAAGAAATACAAGCAGATGACCTGACCAAGTTAAAAGTAATGAGACGACCATGCATCCATTATTACTAATGACATTGAGTTTTTCTATCCCGAACGAAGACTGAGTCAGAATGACTTTCAATATGTCCGCTCTTTGTATTCTTAACAGCTGTTTCATTCCATTCCAATAGTTCAAAAGGCAAAAAAAAATTATTGACAATCAATTAGAACAAATTGATTTATTATTATTGAGCTGTGATTTTCAAATACCTATTCATTTACAAAGATTGTCGTAAGTAAATATGCTTTTTTATGTGCAATCTGAATAAGTAATAGCAGAGCCTTAAACACACTTTTTTTTAATGTTACAACATTCTAAATATCCTATTGCATAAATAAAATGTCTTTTATTTTTGTCTTATCTTTTGTACTGTAATTGTACTTTTCATGTAAGTGCATACTATTTTAATAACTTTACAAAGATAGTTTACTCAAAGTACATTTTAATTAAATACTGGCATTGTAATTATTTATTAACATCCTTTTGAGAAGCTATTTTGTAAGGCACATCATTCAATTGGAAGAATTGGAGTGCCAAAATACGAAAAGTTTTGGTTTTCCTTTTTTCTGCTTGGAAATATTTTAATGAAGTATCAATATTTACCGCAATAAACATTTATTGTTAGTTAAGATATTATAAGTTTACTAGTAAGATTAAAAGTTATTAGAGAGTTACTTTATAAAAAATTAACATTATTTATTATATAAACTAAATTATTTTAACTAATTTTAATTTTTAACTAATTATTTTAATATATTAACTAAATTGTTTATTATATAAACTAACATTATTTGTATGCTAAATAGGTGAACAAAAGGTATCAATTTTCCTTCTATATGAATAGGTAATTGAGTTAAGTTATTTATGGGCTATATAGGACGGACGACTTCAATGGATGTTTTGAGCAAAAAAAAAAAAGAAGATAATTTATGTTAAAAATGTTATTTTATACTTTAATAGCTTCAATAAAATATTTTCAGATGATTTTTATTTTCAAATTCAATTTATTGTTCAATAACTTTTTATAAAACCTTTGTTTTAAATTCCATGAACACTAAAGGAATTAGCAATATTTTTTATGAAAACCTGCCACATTTTGATTCATGATAAAATGACCAAAAAATGAAGATTAACTTTTTTTAAAACAAAAAACGTATATAGTATTCACTAAGAAAATGTTTTTAACTTGATTTTTTATCAGTGATTTGAGGGACAGCAATAAACCAAAATAGGCAAACCTTAAATGCTTATCCTGTAAAATTCCACTTTATCATAACGAGGCAGTGTTCTTCCAAACGAACATAATTGCATTGGATAAACAATATAATTTTATTCAAACTTAAAGTATGGATGATTTTATTGGTTTTTATTTTATTGTTACTCTTAGGTTTTATTTAATTAATGTTATGATATTTTACTGTATGTTTATCCATATATCTTGATTTGTTTTGTTGTTTTTTTTTATTGTAAATAATGCAGATTGTAATATTTATTAGTATTAAAAAATAATAATAATAATAATAAAATAAAAGCGTAAGTAGTACAACTCCGCACTAAGGTCGTATTTTAAATTATCTTTAATATTAACAAAAATATTAAAATGACTCCAAAAAACACTTCTCTAACACTAACTTAATTCACTTATAAATTTTCAACCCTCTAACTTAATTTGGAGGGGCTGTTTATGAGCAAAAAACCTAAAAACCTGTTAATGTCGTAATAGTGGTCAACATTTAGGCTGATAAGTATGTATGTATATTAATTAAAAAAGCACCCCCACCGCCTCCTCCTATTATCTTCGATTAAGTGCAAAAGTCTATCATTCTGGCGGAAAAAACGACTAAAATTAATATTTACAAGAAATATTTTTATCTAGATACTGTCTTTTTTGAACCTATCAAGCCTATTTTTTTTTGTCACATGCATTAATTAGTATTGGGACACGAACATTATAATTCCAAAATCAACATGAGAATAATTTTCCCAATTAAATTTTTCGAGCTCCTTCCTACCCCAGCCTGCTAGTTTTATAGACCGGCTAGATTAAACTTTATGGGCGAAGGTGGGACTTACAAAATAAAGGTTTTTCCAGCCGGGAAAGCCATCAACTCCGACCGCTGAACAAACAGCCGAATTGATACGATATCGTTACTGTCTCCATTCCCATCCGGAACCGAAAAATAGGTTAGCTTAGCCCCCTATGATGAAGCCATCAAGTACTGCCCCTCTTTGGCTAAGAGAAGGCTGATTTATAAGTTCAACCGTAAATGGTATCCTGTAAACATTAAATAATGATAACTTCTCATAATATAAAACTAATGTATGTATTTTTTATTTCGTTTTTAAAACTTTTAAGGTCCCGCTGAATCCAAATAACCAAGTCTCGCAAAATGATCTGTGTTTGTGTAAGTGAACAGCCTTTCTCAAAAACGCAAAGTTGTACGAAACTGAAATTACGTATTTAACGTTAGCATATATCTAGAATGTTACAGCAACTTTTTCGCTAAAATAAACACCGGCATGTTATCATTGATCATACACTATTTTTTACAATTTTCTCGATAAAGGCTTTAACGATTTTGATTAAACTCGTGATAGCAATGTACAGCTTAACGATCATTAATATCAGCTAGATGTTATTCTCACTGAAATAGTCTGACAGGGCTTACATCTAGAATTTTCAAAATGGCTTTCCCGAAAGTACCTTTAATTTTTTTTTTATTTGAAATAATTAATCTCATTGTTATTAATAAAAAATGGATTAATATAAACAATGAAATAATTTGATTATTAACTAAAGGAGAAATATATTCACAGTTTGAAAACAAATTTCCAGAAATAAGAGTAGTAATACAAATGTATATATACTGCTGGAAAGCTTAGGATATTAGAAAAATTAATACCTAACATGAAGTCGTAGAAGGAAATAGAGAATGACGAAAAACGCATATACTTAAGTAATTGTTGGAGATAATATAATTTCTACCTTCGGATTATTTATTTATAATATGATTTGAATGATAACATACACCTCTAGTACCTATTAACCTTAAGTGAGGCAGAATGAAATAATTAACAAAAAAACAATTATTTAAAAAATATTTTTAAAGTTTAATCTATAATAATAATAAATACTATTAACACTAAAATCTTTTTTGACATAATATATGAATTTTTTATTTTTTAGTTTTATTAGCTCAAATTCTGTAAAATTCTTTTTTAGCACAATTATTATGAAGTTATGGACCTAAAAAAGAAACATCTAGTAAAATCATTTTTATTAATTTTCTAATATTAACTTCTTTCTTCGACTCCTATAAATTATAATATAATTAAGAAAAAATCCACTCAATAACCCACAACTTTTTCTTTAAAATATGAAAAATATTAAAGCTAAGTTTTGGCTCTTGCTTCCATCAAGCTTTTATATAATCAACAATAAAAATAAATATTATTAACACTAAATATTTTTCTGTTAAATCTCTAGATACCAACCAATTCAACCTCTTAGGCTTCGTAAAAAAAATAAAAATAAAATATATTTATTTTATGGCATATAAAGCTATGTTTAACCTTAACCCTAAAAATGAATTAATTGATTACAAGCTTTTATTTATAGTCTCTTAATTACTTTTATTTTACTATATTACTTTATTTTACTTTAATTAATTATATGCACGCATAAGTTCCTTTAATCTCTGATTTTTATTTGGAATGCAGAGTTTAATTCTAGTTTTTTCAATTCATTTCCGACTTTGGTGGATACAGGACCGTAATATGGAATCAAGACATAATGTTTCGGGATGGGCCTGTCTTCCGGGGTTGTTGAATAGATATCATAAATTGTCTTTCTTAGTAGTTGTTTTTTTTTAAATGTTCTTTTCATTTAATGGTACATTCAAAAGATGGTAAATCCTATTAAAGGCTGCGAGTTTATGTGCTATCGGTCTCTTAGCTTCATGTTAATAACGACATCCGCGTGGGTGGGTTCCGGTAAATTCCAAATTTTTATTGAGATTTATAAATTTAAAAAGTTTATTTTTTTTTTGTTTTTTTTTTCCAGTTCTACTGTGAATTTAATCGATGAGTGGATTTCTTTTATTCCCTTTTTAGAAATTATTTTAAAAAACGTCAATCAATAATAAGCTATGACTAAACATAAAATAAATATTTAATATCATCTTTGTAAATAATACAACTAATATCAATATAATAATGAAAAACAAATAAATATAACTTAATAAGCAATATAAACCATGTAGTATTAAAAAAATAGGGCTATAAAAAATTAAAGTTGTATTAGGATTATTTATTCAATTATAACTGAAGGTTGAAAATAAATATTACCTCAAGTTTGATCAATGCTTCATGAACAAATATAATAGATACCACACTGCACCATTTAGAAAATCTTGTCTCTTGCTCATCAAACACACACTTTCCTAAATATTACTATATATCTATACAGTTTAAATATTGGAGATCAAGCCACTATATGAAACAAAAAAATATATCTTCCCTTACAAATTACGTATGAAGCAATAGCGTACTCCATATCGAACATTCTATGAGTTTCAAATCTGAAAAGTTTATTTCCCCCAAAAAATTGTAATTTATAATAAAATTTCAAAACCATATTTAAATTATTTATTTTTGATATGTTCCTATACCTCAAGACTCACCCAAAACCTTATATGTTAGCCAAAAAAGGCAAACCAAATCATAAAAACAAATTTTCTTCCACATATAATACGTCAGACATACCATCGACTAATTACAAATTCCTTTTGGATTTTTGGCAAAGGAGATTCATTACAGCGGAATTATTAAAAGATGTTATGCTTACCACCGAGTTTTGTTAATTGCACGGAGTAAAAGGGTATACAAAAATTTCGTATTATACAATTAATTATATTATTTTTTTTATCTTTAATCGACAAAGAGGTCACGACCAATACTCAATTGAATTACTATTCAATTTGCATTTCAAGTAATTAATTTCTACTAGTAAGTTATTAGTTAATTGTAAGGAACAATTATATACAATTGGACCCTCTAAGCAATATATATTCCGCTAATAAATTAAATTGATACATGGGCGGTAGTGATGATATATGTGTGTGAAGGGGTTGCATTGAGTCCTGCTACCAGGTAAATACTGTCACATGATCAAAAACTTTTATTTTTTAATTCTCTGTTAATAGACCAGTTGAAAACATTAACCAGTTGAAATCATTAAAATGTAAATCAAGAATAAACAACGAACTAAGTACTACCAGTTTGGGATACAAGAAATTAGATTAAAAAATCAAAATAGCCCAAAATAATTTTTAAAATACGCAACCGCTCCTAAAAACTAGAGATGGACAGCAAGTTTGCAATATGTTATTTTTATTATTGTTTTCTCTTTGCACTTCATAGGTGATATGTATATTGAACACTGACATCAATAAAAATAGCAGGATTACTCCTTCCATTATTGAACTAAATATGAGCGTTGAAAGTTAAAAGAACTTTTTTATCACGTTTAACGTCCTTACGTGATAATTAAAATAATTCATTTTCGCAATGCTGATTAAGATTAAGATATTAAGATTAAGATATTAATTTAAAAATAGTCAAATTTTCTCTGAAACTGTCCAACATTACCACAATAGGTTCAACACGAACTCACTCTCACTACTAACTCTCTTAAAATTCTGAAGTATAGGTATACATACCTTGCGAGGAATTTGTTAAAATCATAGCCATTTATTATGTCTTAAATAAAATACGCACTATAAAGCCGTCATGTATTAGTCAGGTTTTATTGTAACCCCACTAATAAAATGAACAGCTGTGCTATGAAATGATTTCAACATATTTAAATCTTAAATAAACTATAAGCGTTTCTATGGCGTGGTTTTTCCAACAGTTACCATAGAAACGTGTAGGCAAGGGTTTGCTTCATAGAGCTCGAAAGACATATTTCCGAACTGGATATATCATTATTTCTTTTAGGATACACTGAGCCTCGAAGTTTTGTAAAAATGCGCGAAAGCAACTTCTAAAAATAAAGCCTTCAAGAATCAAATCGATACCGTAAGGAATCGCGAGTTGTTGATTACCTTACAACATACCATCAAATCTCTCCGAGGAAGCGTCCGGAATTTGTGGACGAAATATTAGAGAGAAGATAAAATACTCCCCCCAAGAAAAAGGCAGAATAACAGTAGCCGGAGGTTCAATAACTTCAAAATATATAATTGAGGCGATATCCTTCAACCTCCAATCCAGGCATGTACGATAGCTGTTAATAGACAGGAGTTAATCAATAACTCTCCATCTTCTAAGTTGCGAAGAATGTTGTCTCCACGCTTATATTTCTGTCTCCCACACCCCGATATTTCACGCTCTTCTTACCTAACCTCCTCCCAATATCTCTTCTCTCTCAGCTATCAGTCAGAACAAGAATATAGGCCCATCTGATAAAAGGGTTTCCTTGTCAGCCGCCATTCCACTACTTGTACAGATCATCAGGATGATATTAGCTTATTACACCACGCTTCATAGGCGGTTATGCGTGCAGAAGTAGCTGATTCCTTGTTGATCCCTTACGATTTAAATTGTGAGTGGGGAGGGGAAAAAAAAAGAGAAAAAAGAAAAGGCCTTACACAAGGAGCCCAGTTGTGAAAAGATTGCTAATGGGAAGGACGGATTGAGTCTGGAAAGTTTTTCCTTCCATTTGTCTTGGTTCATTTTTCTTAGTTTTATAATTGATGTGGATTCGGTCCGGAGTCAACAATCTCTGGGAAGTAAACATCAATAAATTACCGGGGCTCGAAGCTCAAGCCATCGATATTCTAAATTGGAATCGTAAAAATAGAAAGAATCTTTTAAAAACAAAACCGTTCCCGGAATAATAATTTGAGTCGTTTTATGTTGCCTTCATAATAAATAGTAAATAAATAATACGAGAGTTGATTTGAATAAAGATAAGACGAAATAATTTACCGTATAGAAATGAACAGAAATATCTTAATTTTTAACCCTAAATAACGCAAGATATTTGATTCAAACGCCTCAGTTCCGAAGTACATAACATTAATAAAGTAAATAACCTAACTAAGGCCACCTAGTAAATATGTAATAAAACTCATCAGCCTTAACATAGTATAAAAAACGAATTAAGATAAAATCAACTTAATTTTTGTTTTCACGGCATATGAGGAATGTCAGAAAGTAAATTTACTTTTCAATACAGATTATCTTCTAATGAACAGGTATAGACTTTAAAAATAATAAATAGGTATCGTATTACAAACTAATAATATTACAATAAGGCATATTTCACACTTGCCCGGCTGCCGTGTAAACGACGCCGATAGCCCGGTCCTTGTGCCTGTACCGTCACATTCACAAACACCCGGTAGTTACCCGATTTCTCCAGCTTCCACTTATAATTTTATATTAGTTTTTCATAAAAAAGTTCATAAAATAAAATCTTTGCTAAGTTCTTAACATATCACCTTATTATTTATTTTTTAAATATAAATATACAACTTACGATAATATTTTTACATTGCCTTCCATTCCCTCAAATTCACTATTTAGTTCCTGGAAAACCGCGGTCCACAGAATTTTGGTTTTATGTTTGTCTTCATAAATTTCTAGGGTTTTAATCCACTGAGGGGATTGTTCTGGAACAATGCTATTTGTTGGTCCGCATCGATATCCATTCTTATGATGGCCGTGTAGTGGAAAAAATCTTTATTAAAATTTTAAATAGTTGATGCCCAGGTAACCGGTAAAAAACTGCCAGGACGGGCAAGTATGAAAACCTCTTCGGGTTTCCTTTCGTCAATGATTCCTCCATCACCGTTACGCGGCGCTGTTGCCGGCCGGTTCAGTGAGAGGTTTTTGCATCTAGTTTGTGTAAATCAATATTTAATAAAAAAAAGAAGTTCTGGTTTACATTATTACAAAAAAGAAATATCGGATTTCAAAACAATATGATCCATTTTAACATGTACTTCTAGATGTGAAATATTTTTTTCGAATTATACACATTGACATACAGTGCACTTTTTACAAAAAAAAATTTTTTTTTCAAAAAATGCACTTCAGCCCAACAATTGATCAATTTTTTTTTTCCGAACTATCATTTTTCGTAACAAGCATAGAAAAAAAAAACTATTTTTCTTTAATTAAACTGAAAGTATTTGGAATTAGCGTCATGGAATCAAATCGATGCGGATTGTAAAACATTCGTCGATTTCAACGTGAGCAACAAAGTGTTAAATAACAGCGAAATAGCAAATAGCGAAGACAAAACTTCAAATTAACGAATAATAATAAAAGGCTTGACAAACCCGAAAGTTCGATGCCGTAAATACCAACAGTCCTACATAACTACCTCCACTGAACTAAGTAATTTTTTTATACTTAAATTTAAATTTTATAATATTATAACATAAATATACTTATCAAACTAAGTAATCTTGCAACTGCAAAATAACAAGCATATTTTTTTCTTCTTGGAAATCGTTTTTCCAAGTTATTCTATACTCTAGGTGCTTATATTTCTCTATGTATTCAAATGTATTCCCTGTTATATCTAGGTCATCGAAATCATCCCCGTTTCTACTAGCAACCATATATTTTGTTATATCCGTATTTATTTTTAGACCTAATATTTTACTGGCTTTCGTCAACGCTTTTGCATTTAATTCAATAGTTTCCGCATCTTTGTCTAATAGTACCATTAGCATTCACAAACACAGGTATTACACCAAGCAGAATTAAGCCTTTTTCAGTACTAATTACATTTCTAATGGTGTATTTCAGTTCTAAATAAAACAAAATTGGGAAAAGGGAGTACACTTGTTCTAAATCTGAACGGAATTTAAACTTTTCGGAGTAAAAATTACCTATCGGAACCTTATATAAGTTCCAAACATGCACACCCCAACTAGATTAACTAAGTTATTTGGTGTTCTCTGTACACTAAAAAAAATAATAAAACTCGTGTGCGGTCAATAGAATTGTAAGCCTTTTTGAAATCGATATAAAGCTGAAGAGTTACACCGTTGTATCTGACTTTTTCTCTAATATTTACAGTGAGGAAAACATTTTATCAATCATTGAATGGTTTTGTCGAAAGCCATATTAATAATCCCCGTTAAATACTAAATAAATTAAAGAATAAAGAGAAAATTAAATTCAAATCATATGCATTCTGACCGTGAAAATCCCATTCTTTAGCTCTTGTGCAATGTTTTTCAATCAGGAAGTTATTTGATAAATACCTTCTTCATCTTCTTCTTGATCTTCCTCCTTTATGCCTCTCAGCGTGGAGATGCCCTAGTCCAAGTCAGCCAGGCATCACGATCCCGAGCCAGCGCTCTCATGCAGTTCAGACTCTTTCCATTTTTCTGTCCTATCCTGGAGATGTGATCGGACCATAACAGTCTGGGCCTTCCTCGAGGGGGACGTCCAGTGGGCCTGGCTTCAAAAAACTTTCATGGATTCCGGTCTACATTCATGCGGGATAGACGACCGAACCACTTTAGTTGCCTCATTTCGACAGTGTCCCTCAAGGCGGGTACTCCAAGGTCTCCACGTATCCGCTCATTTCTGACCTGATCTCTCCTTGTTCGGCCTGCCACTCTCCGGAGGTACTTCATTTCAGCGGCTGTAGCTCTACTCCAGTGCCTGTCCAGCGGGACCCAGCTTTCACTGCCATAAAGAAGGGTAGGTAGGTAGATAGCTTTGAATATGTGTAGTTTTATACTATTTTCTATCTCCCTTTTTCCCACTACTGAGCTGCAATGCTGATAATATATATTATTTGCTTTTTTGATCCTGTTGGAAAGCTCTTGGTCAATTTTTCCATTTCTGCTGAGCACAATCCCAAGATAAGTGTAGTCCTCTACTGTTTCCAATCCCTGCAGCGAACTATCACTTCTTCTTCATCACGACCAATGTGCATCACCTTACTTTTCTTTGCATTCAGAACCATGCCCTTTCTTTCCAACTCGGCTTCCCACTCAATGACAGCTTGCTGGAGGTTTTCATGGGAATCAGCAATGAGGAAAATATCGTCTGCAAAAACTAGAACTTAGGCCAGTATTGTACTTATATTCCACTTTCCCAAGACTATCCGTGTCGTCCTCCGCTTGCATATTTTTAAAATTTCATCCATGAATATGGTGAAAAGGAGAGAACTAAGGCTGTCGCCTTGTTTAACTCCTTTAAACATTTGATAAATACCAAAAGGTATTTATTTGTAAAATCCGTTTTCCGTCTACAAATCCAAGAAATTGGTATCTCACACAGTTATGCAATCCTCAAATAAATACCACGTAACCAAATCAATCCTCACAACTAAATTTAGTAAATGCAAATTTTATACTTAATGGCTTTTTACGAATGCTAGAAGTCTTTTGTGAGTCTCAACTTTATTCTCCCACCCCCGCCATTTTCATATTTTCAATTTTGATTTTTAGTTAAAATACGACCGCAGCTCTGCTATCCACGCTTTTTTTTTTCCTGCTTAGACAAATACTACAAGAATACTTGTAGAGTACTCGAAATCATTTTTATGATATCTATATCAGATTGGTAAAATGAAATTATCCTTTATATAATCAACTTTTCATATTTAAAAGTGAAATAAATATAAAATGTTGAACAATATATTACATCATGTCCAACGTTTCGAGGTATTTTTGTCTCTTCTTCAGGGTTTACATTCAACTGTTAACAATACATATAAAATCAAAAAATATTGCACAATTTACATCAAATAACAATCTTTAATTTTATCTATTTAATCTAACTTCATAAGTTCACATTTTCTTTTAATAATAAAATCATGCAAGTATTCTTCTTTTTAAATCATGCATCCTTATAAAATATATTTTGTCAATTATATATATATATATATATATATATATACAATAAAATATTTAAAACTTTCAAAGGAACACACACACACATATATATTTATATATATATATATATATATATATATATATATATATATATATATATATATATATATATATATATATATATATATATATATTAATTTTCATTATCACAATAACCTCTCTATTATAGATTATTTAATTCTAAATTCTTTATTTATCTTCTCAGACTGTTTGTACATTTGATTATACCAATATTTGTAATCAACTCTAATTAATTTAGTTTTTTTCGTATTATATTGTAGATCTTTATTGTTTTAGTCTATATTTAATTCATTAATTATATATACATAGTAATTATTAATATTTCTAGTATCAGTTTTGAAGTTTACTGTATTTTTTATGTTTTTAGTAATTGCTTTGTATATTATTCTATTTATAGGGGATTTTTTATCTATTTAATATTTCAAAATTAAATTCATGTTTACTTCCAATGTTATATAATGATAATGAAGAATTAGTGTTCAATGTAACCTAAAACACTTTTCAAAAATAAACTTAAAGAAAAATAATAAAATCGTAGTATCGTAGATAGAATAATTGTTAATATGCGGTCCTTCAAAAACTGAAAAAAAATTTCACAATATTTTTTTAAAAATTACACCACTAGTACATCATAATTTAATAATTCTTAAGTATGGTTTTATAGATCTATAAATGCCCATGAAACGATTTAGTTCGATCTTTTATAGATATATATGTCTTACATTTATTCTTTTTTATTTGAAACTGGAAAAGAAGTAAATATATAAGTTATTTTAAATTTAATTAGGCATTTATGAAAATAATGATACAAATAAACCCATAATAAAGGATTGATAAATTCTTTGTCACTTCTATAATTTTGTTTTTATTGAAAACTAGTTTCAAATATGGCAAAGAATTTATCAATCCCTAATTAGATTGATCATTCTATACCATCCCATCATGCGGACGTCAACCAAACTCATAATATTAAGAGGATTATTTTTTTTTTCAATTCAATCGGGGAACAACACATTTTTTTTATTTTTAATTATACTCTTTTATGAGATTTAAAATAAGTTTATTTGTCGGGTATAGTTAGTTATATGTGAATAAAAAAAAAAAAAAGAATATATATATATATATATATATATATATATATATATATATATATGTGTATGTATGTTATTATTTATTGTAGGTTTCTCAATAGTTTATAAATACGTTAACAAGAGCAAAATAATTTTATAAAATTCCACGATAAGGGCCGATGTCATGTGCTTAAGATTTTTTTGGTTAAATGTTTTCATATACAGCATAAAAAAAATAAAATAAAAAATAATAAATAAAGGAATTCCTTAAAAAGACAATCAGGTTTGAATATAGAGGAATTTTAGTGAAAATTCTCTTCTAAAATGAAGGTTTATATATTTTATGAACAGAGTAAAAAAAAAAAAAAACAAAGATTTTATATCCGGGTTATTTTTTAATTATAAAAAGTCAACTTTTCCAAGGACCGTTTAATTCCAGAGATAAGCAATTTTTAAAGACCGGATCTTTCAAAATTTATCTTTCATACAATTATTAAGGAAAAACTAATATAAAAACAAATTTTATTGCATATTCAAACATAAGCATCAATTTAATAGCTCGACTCGGAGGCTTTATTACATGACGGATGCAAATGATATATTAATTGCCGAGATAAGTCAATAATAACATAGATATTAACAACAAAATTAATAAGCGTAATGTTTAATATTTACAATCAAACTAAATAAACAATTATATAATACAATTGCAGAAGCTTGCGGTTATGTTATATTTTTAATTATTTAAGTATAAATGATAATTCAAAAAATTAGATGCATAGCCAAAACGAATTCATGCAGGATACTAGAGGTGGTAAGAATTAATCATAAAAGATTTAAAATAGAATTCAATTTAATCAAGACCTGAACTAATGAACAATAGGTTTACGTGACGTGATTAAGAATTTTTTGAATAGCAAGTTTATTTTTAAATTAAAAATACAAAACACAGAAAATATTTTAATTATTGACAAAAAAAATGCCTCGAGAAAATTTCTAATTCAAGGAAGTAAGAATCAGAATATGCTCAACTAAACTATGTGGTAATTTATTATTTTTTATTAATTTTTATATTCTTACCCGAGAGGAAATACTTGATGTTGGTAGTTATAAGAAGAAAAATATTACTATTTTATATATATTTTTTTAATATGTTAAATGACTAAGCCTAAACTATTGGACCGATGTACCATTGTTTTATAAATTATTCTAATGAGACATCAATTGCAAAGTAAATTAATAAATTTTAATTTTTAAAGAAATGTTAAGAATGAAGAATGTATCCCTCGGAAGTTTCCACATCGATTTGAGCTCTGATTAATTTTTGTTTCAAGAACAGTTCATTATCAGTTCCTAAAACATTACAAACCTGTTTGATTGGGCATGATGTACATGATTATTGAACTGTGCAAATTCTTATAATTCGGCACAAACATTTTACGCAATTATTTATTTTCAAAATATTTCCTAGCATCCTTTCATATTTATCTATATTTTTCCTAACATTGAAGCTCCCATTTGATTATGAACAGGCGCTGTTCCTAGAACGCCTTACTTTCTACGAATATCCTCGATTTCCTGGACCATATTTGATGCTTCGCATAGGAAAGGAAACATTCTTATGGCAGCAATGTGCTGCAAACATTTACATATGCAGAGCACCCCCTCACTCCCGAAGCCTAGAGCTTCAACACCAAGTCACATAGATATCCAGGGCTTCAGTATTTAAAATGCTGAGTTAAAACTAACCACTTTACGTCGGCAGCCATTTTTATAAGTTTATTACAAAGCCTAACGAACGTATTAAAAGAAAATAGAGAACGACGAGAGGTAAAAAAATTATCACTACCCCTATTTTTTGTGGACTTAGAACCTTCACCTGGGGTTAAAAAAATTTACGAAGTAAGTAGGATTTATAAGGTTAAAGTTGAAAAACCGTACACCAGGCATATGGCCATACAAGATCATACTGCCACCATTTACCACGATGTGTGAAATGTGGTGAACAAGTCCGATGAGTTCATCAAATCGAAGCTAACACCCGCAGTATATGCTCTATGCTTGAAAGGACACCCGGCCAACTACAAATGGTGCCAGATATAAAAAAATCTTAAGAATAAATTCCTAAAACCTAGATGCCAAGAAGACAATTCTAGACCTAGAAGAGAACCTTCTAAAATCGTTGACTCGACGGTGTCCTTCGCTCAATTCCTTGGAGGAGGAAATCAGCACAATAAATGTGAGGCCCTGCCGCAACAAGAATAAATACCTCAAAATCTCAACCCTAAACTCAAGACTCAATTCCTATTAATTTACCCAATCCTCAACAATCCTATGAACATCAAATTCCTCATATCCCTCCTTCGTCAAATGCCACAGATCTAACCAGTCTGTTGACACTCCTCCTTTCAGAATTCACATTCCTTGTTACCTCTCTGGTATCATTCCTTACCAATCTTGTAACCCATTTCATCCTTCCTTTAAGAAATCCTAAAATGACTTCTATTAAGCTGAAATGCATTCTCCTTTGGAATGATAATGGTGTTCAAAATCACATTATCGAACTAACCGCATTATTACTTAATAAACATGTTGATGTGGCACTAATAACTGAAACTAGACTAACCACTAAACAGTTTTTTAAAATACCACAATACCCAATATATCGTACTGACCATCCTGACGGTAGAGCCCATGCTTGTACTGCTGTCTTAGTCTATCAGTCCTTATCTCATCACTTACACCCCCTGCCAGTACATGATTTCCTACAGACAACCGCTTTAGTAATCAAAACCTTTTCCTTTCCAATAACAATAGCACCAGCGTATTGTCGTCCTAATAAATCCATATCCGATATCCATTTCAGTTCTCTCCTCAATGCCTTTGGGAAATTATTTCATTCTAGATACAGACTTAAACGCCAAGCATCAACAATGGGGTTCCAGAATCACGAACTCTCATCGACGGACTTTTCTGTCTGCACTCAGTTCCCATTCTTTTAAGCTTCTTTACCCCAACTCCCTACTTACCAGCTGATCCTAACCGTAATCATGACATCCTTGATATCTCCATCCACAGCGGACTAGACCCCCTTAACTATTCCATTACTCGCCTTGATGAACTTTCCTCTGATCGTAGCCAATTCATCCCAGTAGGAGTTGGCAACGTTTCGTTTCCAATACTACAATTCCTACCTATCCTCTCTCTCCTCTCGTGACAATTCCCTGTGAAATATCACTAAGAAAACCCTAAAATCTCACAATATTTCCCATCCCCTCCGGCGAAGTGATGGTTCCTGGGCAGCTTCTGACCTTTCCAACACATTCAATCCTCATCCAGAACCCCATCCCACCCACACCACAAAAGTAGAAGAATTCCTTATATCACCAATTTCACTCTCCTTCCCTACTAATGCTGTTAATCCCTCTGAGGTCAAATATCTCCTACAAAAACTTACTCCCCTTAAATCCCCTGGATACGACCTTCTTACCCCTCAGATCCTTCGACAACTTCCACCTGAAGCTGTCATGTTCCTTACATATATTTACAACCGCATCCTACATACTACCCACTTTCCTATCTTATGGAAACATTCCACTATTATTCTTTTCCTAAAACAAGGAAAGCCTTCCAACAGCATGGCATTCTATAGACCAATTAGCCTACTCCCAATCCTTTCAAAATTTTTCGAAAATATCCTTTTCAAAAGAATCCTACCCATACTAGAATCTCAAAACACCTTCCCATCGATTCGGATTTCGTTCACAACATTCCACTCTTCAACAAGGGCTCTAAGTTGTTGACCATATTTCCTCTGCCCTAGAACGCAAACAGTATTGTTCGGGTGCATTTCTGGACATAGGACAAGCTTTTGACCGGGTATGGTACTCCGGATTGCTCTTAACGCTCAAAATCCATTTACCTCAGTCTTTATACCTATTCCTCCAATCCTACCTCTCTAATCGCTCCTTTCGAGTTCACTGTGGGACCGAATTTTCCAATCATTATCCAGTTGAGGCCGCTGTTCCTCAAGGCAGCGTCTTGGGGCCCGTCCTCTACACTTTATTTACCGCTGATATTCCTATTCATCCTGATACCTTCCTGGCTACATTTGCTGATGACACCGCCATCCTTTCATCCATCTCAGATCCTGAAGTAGTATCCATAAACTCCTGGATACTTGCAAGGCGCCTTTCCTAATCGAACACTGATGCAAACATGTCACGTTCACTCTTCAACGCAGATCCTGTCCGCCAATTCATTTTAATTCCATACCACTTCCTTTTTCAGACACAGTCCGATATCTTGGCTTCCTCCTAGACAGAAGTATAACATACTAGTTTTAAAAAACAGGAGCTAAACCGGAGATTTGGGCAATTATACTTCTTCTCCTTCTTCTTTAGTAGTACTACAACCCATGAAGGGCCCTGACTTCCTCCAACAGCAACCGCCATGCGCCCCTATTCCGTGGCACTGCCATCCACTTTCACACATCCAAATACTCTCATGCTTCACTGGCCACACAATCTACCCAGCGCAGCTTTGGTCTACCAACTCTGCGACGACTAAACAGGAGCTCGGTCAGAATCTTCCTAGGTGGTAAATCGTCAGCCATTCTGGCGAGATGCCCTGCCCATCTGAGCCTTCCAAGTTTGATGAAACAGGAGATTTCCTGTACATGATACAAATCATACAGCTCCTGATTGCTTTTCCGCCTCCATTAATTGTTCTCTAACACACCTCCAGAAATTCCGCGCAAATAAGAATGAGCTGGTCCTCAGCTCTGGATGTAGTCTCTGAGCCATAACAAATTACCGGTAGGATAAGAGTCTAATAAATGATAACTTTTGTTCGTCTTGTCACCAGATTGCTTAAAAGATCCTTTCGGAGTACAAAAAAGCAACGGTTGGCAGCTAATATTGTCCTTCTGATCTCAACTGCGGTTTCATTGTTGCAAGTTACCATAGATCTGAGGTAGACAAATCTGTAAGGTCCAAAGGCAACACTGGCGCCTACCAATCTCGGAACCTAATCCGAAACCATGTACTTGGTTTTTGCTTCAATAATAATGAGTCCCATACGTCTCGCAGCAGCTTCTCTAGCAAGCAAGGCTTCAACTACCGCTTGTCTGGATCTCCTGGCAATTACACAGACTCCTTAATAGAAAATCGCAACTTGTATTTGACAACAAACTACTAATTTACAAGACAATTCTGAAACCTATCTGGACTTATGGGCTCGAACTGTGGGAGACATCAAATCCATCCAATCCTTTCAGTCTAAAGTACTTTGACCAATAGTTGATGCTCCATACTATGTAAACAACAATACCATACATCATGACTTTAATATCCCACTTGTTCACTCATCATCCTAATCCTTTAGCACAGCTATCCTACCCATTCCTAAAATCCTCCTCGATGGTTGAAGAGGCAGTGGCCAAATTCTCCATTCTAGCTCTGGGTCTGTGGCTATAGCGCCCTCGCTCAGTATCCACTGGCTTCAATGCCAGTGATGCGATTGAGAGAGAAGCGCTGGGATATCCTGGAGTCCCGCTTCTCCATCAATAAGTGGTAGTACAAGCATGGCTCGGGATTACCCTGGCCGATTGTAAATAATATTTATAATAATACTTGTGTTTAAGATGCTTATGTTTATTTTATTCTATTTATGTTTATTTTTATCTTTTCTTTTCTTTTTTCTTTCTTTCTTCCTATTTATTATTTTGTTATAGTTTTATTATTAAATTTCTGTAAATATGATGTGAATGATCTCTTTAATCATTATTACTATTGTCCTTTATCGATACAGCATGTAATATTAATCAATAAACTAAAAGATTAAAAAAAAAATATTTAAAATCACAAAGCCTTGAATAACGTACAGTGCCTAAAATTCTCCTTGAGGGCCGAAAGATATTTCCCAGGACAGAATATGAGTGTTATCCAACCACATCGAGCTGAATATACATCATCGGAAACACTAAATATTGGGGTTTCTAATAACACAAACCTAAACGTAAAAATGCAAAGAAAAACAGCCGCATTACCGTTCTTATATTCCAAATCTTCGGATCTTCTCCTTTTTCCCAGTGCTTAAAATCATATATGCACATTTCAGTAAAACTGTATATAAACCGGCGTTAGACAAGATTATTCCAGCATGAAACACAAAAGGAAAGATGTTTATCGGGTTTAACGCGAGCCCGGGTGCAAAAAGTATAAATATATCTTTTAGACCAAAACAAAATCTATAAAGAGTTACCAAATTGAGACAATAAATCACTCCAATACAATAAATAGTTGAATTAGTTCTGATCCTGAAATGAAAGTTCAGAGAATTAAGCACGTCTGAATACCATACCCAGCATCAGCTACCATAACACCAATCAATTCAGTCTTGTCTTAGACAGAAATCGAACCACGGTTTCATCTATCGCTATTTAGCCGCAAATTGGTTACAGTTCGGAATTTGATCACCGGAAACTTAACAGGAAAACCGTACTTCGTAAGCAGATCTGATTAATTGGCAAGTCTGTTTTAATAACAAATAACTACATTTGATTGCTAGTAAAGTCATTTTGAACAATAAAAGTATGTTTGAATTGATAAGTGTACCGAAAAATAATTACATATATGTGAAAAACAGGGGTCACAGGTTCCGAATAATCCTTATTTTGGAGGCAGGGAAGAGATCCTCGTACGATAAACTGCAGCCCTACAAATCCCTTTGCCTCTGACCCCGTTTCGCTAACTATTGCTGATAATCCTCCAAGGAAAAGTTAATGGTAACGCTAACTATCTCGTTAGAACGTTTGTCGGAGTGCTAGCAATGAATGAGCTTCCGACTCCTTCGTTTTCGAATCATTTATTCAAAGAGCCATGCAATTTAGAGTGGTCAATTATAAAGTCGCAAAATTTAAGGAATGCTCGCAATTTTTTTTAAAATAAAGGTATATATTAGTTTTATTAATTTTCTCTGAAAAAAAGCCTAAGACTTTAGCTTCTCAAATCTTAGAACGTTTCGCCAATTCAAACAACATCCGGTCAATCCAAATCACATAATTAACAGTTCTAAACCTCCTATAAGTGGTAAAAAAAAACCTAAAGTAGATTAAAAAATAGAGGTGGCACATCTTTTCGTAATATTTTTTTTTTATAAAAATATAAATAGTTTAAAGAGAATGATATAGAAAACAGTAAATGTTAATGATTGAAGACAAAGCCCAAATATGGCAGATGTTTGATTGAAATATGAAGGACGATTGTGAGCCAATAAAAATTAATTCCTATAGATTAATTTTGGTGAAATCCAATGAAGAAAAATATAATACTTTTTACAGAATAAGGGTGAGTTATTGTTTTATCTGTACAGTTAATCGAATTATAAAAATAATTTTAAAAGTATGAAGACTTGAAGATGAAAATAAAATTTCAAAACGTTACTACTAAAAGAAAAATAACACTAGTTTACAAAATTTGACTTTTTTTGCTATACCATCAGATGTATATGATTTTTCTTGTAGATCACAATCAGTACAATACTGAGGTGCCACCCGTTTTTCTCCATCACCCTCCAATTTAAAAAAAAAAATAAATGGGAAAAACGAAAAACAGTGTTTTTTTAATAGAACTTTTGTAAAAATGAAATTCCTGTTGGTTTTACTAAAAAAGTAAAAATTCCAAATTTAAGGCAATTAAATTCCATTTAAAACAAGACCTTTAAAAAAAATTAAGTGTAAAAAAAACGTAAATAACTTCAAAGTTAATGTTACCTGATGTACTCAGTTCAACAGTCCCAGAAATCATTTCAAGTTTTTTTAAAAGGTTTTTTAATCCAGTATAAGAATCTGCCTTCTGACTTCCTCTATCACATTTACTTTTCAAGTGAAACCGACATATTTAAAATAAAACAGATATACAAACTGAGATGTCAATGACAGAGTAAGGAGCCTTGCCAGGCTAGGCCTCGAACACGCTGTAACACCTGTTCTTGTGTTTTTGTGAACTAAAGTGGTTTGGTTTTTGATAAAATGTCGCATAGAGTGTGCCAATTAAATTTTGTTACGTTTGCGGACAATTTATATTTGCAAAAAAGGAAGAACGATATCGGACAGTCTTAAAACAGCATATTTGCAATATTTTGGTTTCTCGGTGACTAATCAAGACAAAATGTGGGCCCCACATTTCCTTTTTTTGAAAGTTGTAGACTTACTCTTATACGCTAGGCACCGGGAGAAAAAATGTTTCTCCAATTTGGATCACCAATGCTGTGGAAAGAACCTTCAAATCACGAAAATAACTGTTATTTTTGTATTGTAAAACTGCAGGCTTTAATTAAAAAAATTAATATAAAATTCAATATCCTGACATTCTATCAGTCTCAAAACCGATATCACATTCGGAAATCCTACCTCATCCCGTATGTCCAGGTATACCAAGTGAGAGTAGCCAAGACAGTGAAGAT
This sequence comes from Rhaphigaster nebulosa, assembly GCA_948150685.1. NCBI lineage: Eukaryota > Metazoa > Arthropoda > Insecta > Hemiptera > Pentatomidae > Rhaphigaster > Rhaphigaster nebulosa. Next base: position 80,809,351 of record OX411307.1, on the reverse strand, counting down.
CTTTTTATGGAGGATTAAAATGATGATGAGTTCGTAATGGAAGATGATAAAACGCCACATGTAATCGGCCAAACTGAATTGAATGTCCTTGTGCGAGAATTGCAACTATCTAGATCTAAGGCAGAGATTGTTGCTTCTCGTCTACAACAGTGGAACTTACAGAGGAATGGCGTTTATTTATCGATTCGTCGAAATATAGCTTGAAAGCGGTACTATATAATAACGGTAATATAAAACCATCTTTATCTATTGACCATGCTATAACCAGTAAATAAACCTATCAAACAATGTATGTTTTAATGACAATGATACAATATGAACAGCACAACTGGATAATATGTGGCGATTTAAAAGTAGTTGGTGCGTTACTAGGCTTACAGAGCGAGTATGCCAAATATTCAAGTTATTTGTGCTTGTGGGACAGTCGAGCTAGAGAACATCATTGCATTAAGAAAAATTGGCCAGTCCGAAATTAATTTACTCCACGAAAAATTAATGTGAAATATACATCATTAGTGGATCCGCAAAATATAATTTTGCCAACATTACACATCAAATTGGGTTTGATAAAAATTTTTGTCAAAGCAATGGATAAAAAGAGTTCTGCTTTTAAATATTTACACACAATTTTTTCAAGTATTTCAGATTCAAAATTAAAAGAGGGAATTTTTGTCGGTCCACAGATACGTCAGCTAATGCCAGATAAGAACTTCGAAAACCTTTTGTCTACTAACGAAAAAAATGCTTGAGATTCCTTTCGAATGGTCATCTATGGATTCTTAGGAAATCATAAAGATGAAAATTATGAAAAAAAATATTGATGATTTACTAAAAAGCTATCATTTAATGGGTTTTAACATGTCACTTAAGATACATTTTCTCCATTCACGCCTGGGCAATTTCCCTGAAAACTTGGGCGCCGTGAGTGACGATGAGCGTTTTATTCAAGACTTTAAAACTTTTGAAGACAGACACAAAGGTTTTTGGGACGAAGTTATGTTAGGGGACTACTGCTGGTCTATTTTATGAGAAACATATCAAGAAAATTATAAATGAAAAAGTAAAATCAATCATTTCTTGTTTTTCTTTTTATATTTTGTGCTATTGTTTGTTTTAAATTATTCAATAAATATTTTTTGAATTAGACGTGACAGATTTTTTCAATATCTTTCCCGTACTCAGCGCACTAGAAACTATAAAAACACACATTTTGGCAAAAGTATATAAACCGTGTAAACTAGTGTAATTCGGATGTCCATTTACTATACAATATATATTTTTTTTAAGTATTTTCATGTAGTAAAATAAATAAATATACTTTACTATAAATCGATAACTGATTTAAAAAAAAAAATGTTAGGCAACGTCTTGATTATACAAATCGTGACATTAACGTCTAAAGGATTATCATTTTTAAAGGCAGGTTTTAAAGTTAAAATTTTAACCAATAGTAAATAAAGAAGAAATTTAAATAACAATAAACTTCTTCAATTTTAATTTAATTTAATTATATAAAATGGAGAACAATTTTAAACTTAAGATAAACTAAAAGAAGATATACATTAAACAAAGAATGAGTTGGTAAGATAGGGTGCCTGATCCAAGAGCTCTGGGACCTCAATAAATTAACTCTTCACTTAAACTGAGGTCTTCTAACCCTTCATCCCCTGAATTTTTAATAAGGTGACATTTGATTGGCTTATCCCAAATTTATCTCAGCCGAGCTTAGTGTCAGCCTTTCTAAATTAATGTCTGAATTATTAAAAAAAGGAATGTGTTAAGAAGCAGGTCGAATATTTTTTAACATATTTACTAAAGAAAATTATTGGATAATAATTATTATAAAAATTCTAAGGACTAAATGCAAATTGTCAATGAAAAATATGAAAAAAAAATATGATGTGCTATCCCGCTAGGTCGAAATTTATATAGATATTGGAGAAAATATAAGAAAAAAAATTACTCTTATAAATGTGGACATTGCGATTTATTTCACTTTAAAGATAAGTATTTATACATCAATATACCCAGGGGCAAATTTGTTGTATTTCCGCTCACAGGCATTGCAGATAATCCTGCCCCTCCAGCAACTCCTATTTACTATTATTGCTTTACAATTAAAAACTAAGTGGAGATAATTTTGACATTTATGGGTGCCTCCTTGGTCTGTTTTTTATTCTTACAAATTCGTGTGAATCTAAAAATATAATTTCACTCAAATTTTGCCGATCCCCGAAAATTTCCGCCACTGGCAACTCCAAAGTCTGCCTCTGCGTAAATCTGCAACTGAATACACGTGTAGATTCATAAACACTCAATTTAGAAGTAAATAATTCGAAATTTAAAAAGGTATGTCTTTAAAGAAATAATAGTTTTTATTGTTAAACATGAAAATCTTTGTTGGCCATTCTCCATAACATTCTGCTTATGCTCTAAATGTGGAATTATTTTTTCTAAAATCTTCAGCTTTCCAACGGTATATTATACATTTATATTACTACTCTTATTTCCGAAAATTAGTTTTCAACGTGGAAAAATATTTCTACTTTTTTCTCCTTTAGTTATCAAATTCTTTCATCATTTATATGAGTCCAGTTTTAATTTCTTCTAACAATTACAAACGGTTAATTATTTCAAATAAACAAAATTAAAAGTAAATTAGACTTTATGAAAATTTGGTATCTTAAAACCCTGTCAGACTATATCAATAAGGATAAGACCTGCTTATATTAAAGATCATTTAATTGTATACTGATATCACGATTTTGATCAAAATCGTTGGAGCCTTATTCGATAATATTATAAAATTGTGTAAAATCGAAAATATGAAGTGGGACATCTTATAAGTTAATTTTATTGAAAAAGGCCAACCTTAAATACGCAATTTTCTTTTCAGTACAACTTTTCGTTTTGGAGCTTGACTACACCACATCGACACACACACCCACACACGAACAGACCATTTTGGGAAACTTTGTTATATGGACTCAGGGGACTTTTAAACGTGTATTTCCGTTGAAAACTCGGATTCGAAATTTTTCACGATCGCAATACTTTTCCTTACTATTTCATTTCCAGGTAAAGTAAAAATAGAAAGTTTATAAGTTTAATAATAAATGATAATTTTATTGCATGAATGGCTTAATATCGTATATTATTATTATTTTTGTTAATATATTATTAATACATATTTTTTTTTTCCTGTTGGCACTATAGACCATGCAGATCTTTGGCCGCGCGATGTGGTCTTCTTACAGACATTTTATCGCTTGCGGGAGCTCAGACAGTCTGGAGGGGGTCACCCAACCTCACGTTGCTGCGAACCATCGTTTCCATGGTGCAGCGGCAGGCTGCCCATTGTTCCATAGCCAGTCCCTTTGGGGCCAATTCGGCAGTGTCCTTCCCACCGACTCTCTCGGGTTCAAGGATAGTGAAAAATTGGTCTAGACCCACGGATTATGGCTGTTTGGGTTCAGCAGGCGTACGAGGACCTATATTTATTTCCCCGAAGCAGACCGTCCATGGACCAAACCTTCGGGCGGCTATTTAACATCCTGGAAGACAACACGATTCACGATTTAGGTACACGGGATAGGGTTATTACTCCTACGTCCGGGCTGTGTGAGTTGCCTCCAGTAGCCTGGCGGGCCTCCCATGCCCCGGGGGAGGGGAGATAGTGGCAGGTTGCGTAGGTTTTCCCCGGTAGGCGGTCACCCAAATCTGGGCGGTCACCCATCCAAGTACTAAACACACTCGACGTTGCTTAACTTTGATTACCTATTGCAAGCGTCTTAACCCGTTCGGCCACCCCCGACCCCCCTATATATTAATACATATATTATACAAGAATTCTATAGTAAAAGTAAATTCTATTCGAAATTCCATAAATTCCTGGAGCAGTTGTTCATTGTTTAACAATGTTGACCCATCGAATATGGTTAGTAAACACAAAAAATATATATGTATGGATAGTATAAACCAAAACAAAATATTTATAAAACATGCAACGCTGATCAATAATTAAATATTTTTTGTGATTTTTTTACTTTTTTCTAAAAAAAAAAATATTTGTTCAAATGTAATTGACTTGACATCCGCATGATGGTATAAAAGGATCAATCTAATTAGGGATTGATAAATTATTTGCCACTTCTATAATTTTGTTTTTATTGAAAACTAGTTTCGAATGTTATATAATTTATATTACATTTAATTTAATATGTATAATAATACCAAACTGTATTGTGAATTGCTTATTTTTGAATGTTTGTGTGTCTTTAGAACTGAAGATGAATGTAGAACATTCGAAACTAGGTTTCAATAAAAACAAAATTATAGAAGTGGCAAATAATTTATCAATCCCTAAATGTAATTGAGTTTTTTCTCTAAATAATTCTTTTGGTAAAATACAATCTTTCACCTATTGTTTTACCTACAACCAATACCTAATGTTTAATTTCAAAATAAGTTATTATTATCATTTTATTGCTGATGATTGCTTATTTTATCCCTATTTACGCATACTTTCTTTAAAGTTTAAGAGTAAGTGGCAATTAGACTTCATTAATTAATCATAAAATTTAATTGCATTTCAGAAGCCTCTAATTTTCGGTGCGAAAACAAATTATAAAAGTTAAATAATAATACTTAAAAATATAACAATAACAATTGTATTTAATTAAATTAAAAAAGATAATAAGGTAAGTCGTTGAGGTGTTTCTTATTAAAATTATATTCATTTAAATAACAATTCAGTTTTGATGTAAACAATATTACTACACTAATTATTAAATATATATTAGGTTAATACGTTATGCTACTTATTTTCTTAAACTAGCGTTTTGTAACAGGTTTTTTTATTTTCGTTATTTTTTTTCCGTTAGCGAATACGTTTGTAACTAATATTCATATTATTTTCGTTTACAGCATAGCGCGTTAAATTAATAAATTCTGTAAAGACGCTATTACAATTATTACTAATGTTGTTTTATGTTTATGTTGCTGTTAAATGTTTCTAGATTAGAACCCATTTATATGAAAGAGGATATTCAACATTTTTAATTCAAACTCTTCTAGATATAATGTGCTTGGGACAAAGTTGCCCGGGCTCTCAAAGACTAGAGTGTGAAGTGTTTACAAGAAAAGAACCCCTGAAGTAGGTAAGAAGCTCTTACACACAAAACCGCCCCTATCGCATCTCCTACACATAATCCTCTTTCTTTATATTTCGAAACGTGCCTAAAGAGAAAAGTGTTAATTTTCCGTGGGAAAAAAGAGAAGGAAAGTGCAAGAACAGTAAGATGGATTAACTAGTCGGTAACATGGTCTAATAGGTCGAAGAGTCTATCACTTACTTCGCGGGCAGTTACATCAACTAATGTCCAACCGCCTTGGTTCACCATTAAATTCTTCTCCCTCCTCCACCAGGTGTTTCCCACTCCTTAGGAAAAGGAAAAATATTTTCCATTCTCTCTATGCTATGTTTGTATGTTCATTCATTTTCTCCTCAGCCTATGTAGTTCTTTGTTATTGGTCCTTAGATTCTCTTTCCCGATAATAGACCCAACATTAGAAAACAACGAAAACAAGAACCTGCTTACCCAAGCAGGTAAGCTACTAATATAATATATTAAAAGGGAAAAATGGAATTAGAATTAAAGTAACCAGTCGTGGACAGTTTAAGTTTAACTATTTTAAAAATGGATATTCGATATTTTTTTAGAAATATAATAGAATATTGTGTATATATATATTCCCTAGATATGTAACATATATATGGTTACTATATTTAGTATATACTAAGATATGCTATATATCTTTATATTCTTACTTCACATTTACGTGTTGTATGGTTGTAATACACTTGTGAATTTCAATAAACAAAAAAATAAATAATAATAACTTAAAAATCTCCACTACTGGCGCGATATTTACTACTGGTACGACTACTCGGTTTAAAGAATCTTAACAAAAAACTAATAAAAAAAAAAAAGAATAGGATGCAGGAAGCGTATTTATAAATATTATTAATAATAATGCTCAGCAAAGCAGGAGATCATCACCAACATTATTTTTATTAATAACACAACAAACTACCCTCTTCTATTAAATCTAAGCGAAATAAAAATTCCAAACATGGTAGTGTTGAGTCGATTTGGAAAAATTGAGAAAAAAATTGTAACCATAAAAGCTTCTTTTTCAAGCCGAATAATAATTAATAATTATTCTTCTTAATACAATTTGGAAAAATGCCTAAAATTCGGGTAGAAACTTAATCAAAAATCAACAATCATCACCAACAGCACAATCTCGACCAAAAGAAAACAAGGCTTTTTCTTTTCAATTTTAAAGCTTGGTGGATTCCTAATTTCATGTAGCATAAATTAAAAAAAAACATTTTTTGAACGAATATGCATATATATATATATAAGTTAAAGACCGGAGCGTGGCAGTATCAACCTTAATACCATCCTGGAATGTTCTCGCGTTCTGGAATCTCGCGTTACGACCTTTTTCTTTTCTTTTTTTTTTGCTTTTCGGAAATTTTTTTATATCCCGTCCTCGTTTTTCTTCTGCTACTTTTCGAACCAGGCGAAGACGAAGAAAAATCGAGATGGCATCAGAAGGCATAGTAAGACCGGCAGTGCTTAATGTACCTGACTTACCTTCACTACCACGAGAAACCATGGCGGAAGCTCATGCCAACGCTCTGGAGTGGATGAAGCTAAGGACAGCGACATCGCAGGACCTCCGGAGGGCGATTTCTGATCTGGAGCGCTTCGGCGGCGAAATTGGCGAGTTAAACCATTTTTTGAAGGGTGGTGATCGCCTTATGGAGAGGATACAAGCCAAGACATCGGAGAATCTGGTTAACGCTGGGGATGCCGAAGCACTGAAGGCAGCTCTGGTGTGCAGAGTAAAAAGGAACGTGCTAAATTTAATCCAAGCAGATGAGGAGACACCGTGGCCGGTAATTAAGGAGAGGCTGAAGAAAGCTTTCGGTGGTGGCAGGTGGACCCCGGAAGAGGACATCTATCAAATGTTTAGAGAGAGGCGTTCTCCTCGACAGACGAGCGGACAGTACGCAGGAGCGCTGCTAGCACGATTCAATCAGATCACGGAAAAAATGCGTGAAACCTTGAGCATAGGCGAGGTACAAGGCAGGATGGCATTCTTGGCGACCATCCTCAAGGTCCAATTGGCGAAAGAGACGGGAAAGAGGGAAGGCTTGCCGAGAGATCGCTCATTCATCGAATGCGCCCAGGAGATGATCGACTCGAGCGCAAGGGAAGAAGAAACCAGGATGGAGGTGGAAGAAACGGGGTGGAGCAGAGTGACCGATAGACGCCCCAGAACCACACCAATGGGCTGGAGGAGGAAAGAACCCGCGTATACGAGCAGAGAAAGACCCTCGGTAGGCGAGAGAAGGTCGGGACAACCGAAAGCGAGGAATGGTCCTCGAAAAGAAGAGAGGAAGTGCCATGGCTGTGGGAGGCCCGGACATCTAGTGGCCCAGTGCCCGCGCACTAGATGCTTCGAGTGCGGCACAGAAGGGCACGTTGCGAGGCAATGCCCATACATTTACCGGAGGAGGGAAACACCACGGGCAGAGCCGATGGAGGTCAACACCCAGAAGGTGCGGAGGAAGGCGGGTCCATTCCAGAGGAGTGGAACTTCGGAAGAGGCGACGGAGACGTCGGGAACTTCGGAGACAGATGACGAGGAACCAGGGAGCAGCGGAGGCAGGAGCCGTCAATGGGGTGAGCGACGACGAGCGGTAGCGGAGAGGAGGAAGCCAGCAGGAATCTGAGGGGAGTGCCCGCAGAGAGGCGACCGCACAGCGACATGCAACAACATCAGAGGTAAGTCATGCTGGTTGCCAATTATTAAGTTGAAAGGGGGAGTGAGATGCCTGGTGGACACAGGGAGCTCAAACACTGTTATGACCCGAGATGCACTGGAAAAACTGTGTGGCAGAGAAGGGGCACTCCGTGTTCAGAAATGCGGGTGTAAATTAATCACACTGGGAGGGCCGTGCAAGGTAGAAGGAGAGGCGGTAATCGGTCTAAACCGGTGGGTGGCAAAAAAGGGAAAGATAAGAGTGCACATAGTGGGGGAAATGACTCGGGAGTACCAGGCAATAGCGGGGTGCGATCTATTGGGGCAGGCAGGCGCACGAGTAAAGAATAGTAAAGGGAAGTGGAGTATTAGGTTAGGAGAAACGACATATAAATGCCGGGGGATTGCAAAGGATAAGAAAGCACGAATAGGAGCGGTTAATAGGGTCGAAGACTGGATAGAAACGGTACAGAAAGAGTTTGGGGATATATTCTTTAAGGAGGGCAGTACGTTAGGAGTGACAGGGAGGACGGTCCATGAGATCCCGTTAAAGCAAGACAGAGTGTCTTATGTGAAAGAAAGGAGGTATCCGCAGGCTCTGAGACAGCATATTAGGGAAGAACTAGAGAGCCTGAAGAAACAGGGAATTATCGTTAATAGCACATCACCGTACAATAGTCCACTGTGGGCAGTAAGGAAAAAGAGCGCGCCAGGAGAAAATAAAGAGAAATATAGGGTAGTCATAGACTATAGACGATTAAACGAAAATACAGTGGACGAAAAATACCCTATCCCCAGGTTTGAGGACATTTTGGACAGGCTTAGTGGGGCGATGATTTTTAGCACTCTAGATCTCAAAGCGGGATACCACCAAATAAAGATGCACCCACAGGACCAACACAAAACAGCGTTTACTTTTGAAAGGGGGCATTACGAATTTACCCGAATGCCGTTCGGATTAAAAAACGCCCCAATCACCTTCCAGAGATTGATGGATGAATTCTTGAGAGGCATAGATGAGGGGGTGTGTCAAGTCTATATGGACGATTTACTGGTTTTCAGCAAAACCGAGGCCGAGCACATACAACATTTGAGAAGTGTATTCGAGAGGGTGCGGCAATTCGGGTTAAAACTGTCCAGGGAAAAATCGACGTTGGGGCAGGGACAGATTAATTTTTTAGGCCATACCATTTCCGGGGAAGGGGTAAAGCCCGACGCGGCGAAGGTAGAAGCGATTAGGAGGATGACGGTGCCGCGAGATGTAAAAGGGATCCGCAGACTCCTGGGAACGCTAAATTACTATAGGAGATTTGTACCCGAAATGGCGGAATATTTGGTGCCGCTTAATAATTTACTAAAGAAAGGGGCCAAACTAACCGTGACACCGGTGATGGAGGATAATATCCGAAAATGCATGGAGAAATTGCAAGAGCAGCCGGTATTGGCGTTTCCGGATTTCACCAAACAATTCACCGTTACCACGGACGCCAGCGAATATGCGCTAGGAGCCGTTTTATCTCAGGAGGGTGTGGGAGGAGAGCGTCCCATAGCATACGCTAGCAGGCGTCTAACCGAGGCGGAGACAAGGTATAGCGCCTTGGAGAGAGAGCTACTAGGGATAGTATGGGCTATTGACCATTTTAGACCATACGTTTTTGGAAGAAAGTTCCGCGTCCACACCGACCACAGACCGCTTCAATGGGTAGGAAGGCTAAAGGAATCCTCGGCGAGAGTCGCGAGATGGAAGGAGTTCCTGGGACAATACAACATGGAAATTAGTTATAAGCCGGGGAAGGAAAATATAGTGGCAGACTGGTTGTCAAGAGCCATCATGGTCAACGCCATCGAAGAAGATAGCGGCGAAACATCAAGAAACGTACGGCAATTTCTGAGAGAATGGACGCCAGGCGAAGAGGGTGACCACGGCACGGCAGAGACGGAGGGAGGAGAGGAGTCCCCAGAAGAAGAGAGCCCTGCGGAAGAGAGGCCGGTAGAAATGGAAGAAGTCGAGGAAATCATTAACGACAAACGGCGTCAGGTGATCTGGAAGACGAGGACCTCGGGCATGATGAAAATAGCATATAGCAAATATGGGAGGAATAAAATTAATACGATCTGGTCACAACCAGGGGCGCGAGAAGACGAAATTTGTAGGGCACTAAGGGACGCGTCAGAACCGGGAAAAACCCATCATCTCTATGTAGGAAATGCCACGATATGGGAAAAAATTAAAAGAATTTGGAGAGCCGAACGAATTGGCGTGGATAGAACGTTTATCCGATGCAAATACATGGTAGAAACGATAATGGACGTAGAGCAACAAAAGGAAGTGACGTTAGCGTATCATCAGGGAAAAACAAACCATCGGGGGGTGCACGAGACGCTACAAGCATTGCGGAGGAAATATTTTTGGCATGGGATGAAGAAGACCATCAAGGAAACTATAGGGGCGTGTGAAGTTTGTATGCGCACGAAGTACGACCGGCATCCTCCAAGAGGGAGACAAGAAGAGACACCCACAGGATACACGCCATTAAAAGAGCTGCAGGTCGACACGTTCACGTGGAGGGGATTCAAATGGGTCACCATGATAGATCTTTTCAGCAAGGTAGCAATGGCGTATAAGGTATGCGACAGATCTTCGGAAGCAGTGTTGGAGGCCCTACAAACATGGGTTCAGTTTTACGGGGTGCCCGACAGAATTTCATCCGACGGAGGTAGGGAATTTGATAGCGTCGCTATTAGAGAGGAAGCGAAAAGATTGGATATAGCGTGGCATCTCAACACTCCGGGCCATCCCAAGAGCAGGGGAAATATCGAGCGATTGCATAGTACCCTGAGTGACCATCTACGTGTGTATCAGGGAGAACAGGGAGATGAAGCAGATATAGCTATGAGAAAAGCCGTAGCTGCATATAACCATTCAATACACTCGATCACAGGGTATTCACCCATCGAAGTTTTGTTCGGAGTGCGAGGGTGGAGACGTGATTGCGGGAATACGGCCGCGGATGAAGAAACGGCGGAGGCAATCGTTAGTAATAGGTTAGAGATAGCGAAGGTTTGGGAGAAAGTACGGGGGAAAATAGAACGGGAGAAACGGAAGAGGGTAGAGAGAGAGAACCTAAAGGTACGAGACAGGATGGGAGAGATACGGATAGGGACAATCGTATACCGGAGAATGGGGTCTAACAGAGGGAAAGAATTGACGCGGTATGAGGGCCCGTTTAGGGTTATAGTTATAAGGGAACACAACATAGTAACCATTGAGAGCGTCAAAGAACCCAGAAAGAGACGAACGGTTCACATTGAACAATTGAAACTCCCTTTGGTAGAACCCGAAAAACCAGTGTGAACGGGAGCACCCCCGTCTCTGCACACGGATTTTTTTTTGTAACCATAACACAATTGTAATTGTACCAGAGCATAAGAAAGTTTTTTTTTTAGTGCAAGTGTAGCTGTAAGAACCCTTTGTTTTAATTTCTGTGAATAAGTAGTGTGTAAATAGAAGAAGTTGTTTTTTTTTTTTTGTTGTTTTTTTGTTGTTTTGTTTTTGTAATAATAAATAGGAAGAATTGTGAGCCTTACGTATAAGATAGTGATAATTGATAAAGTGATAGTGATTTTCTTTTTGTTTATTGTATATGCTGCAGAAGGACTTTTGAGTTGTTTTCTTTTTGTTGGTTGTTTTATTAAAAGATCAGATGTAAGGTATTAAGATTGACTGGCCGCTCCGCTCTGTGAGGTGAGGAGATTAACAAGTTAGGGTTGAATAATAGAGTTTACGGAGATCCCCGTAAACTGGTGGGGGGGAGTTAAAGACCGGAGCGTGGCAGTATCAACCTTAATACCATCCTGGAATGTAAACAACATTCCGATTGTATATAAGGAGGATTACTTTTATGAATAAACAGTCTTGTTACAGAAGTCGTGATAGTTATTTCTCAGTCCTTTTCCTTTTTTTTAATTCAATTTGTTCGCCGTCGCATAACTTATATATATATATATATATATATATATATATATATATATATATATATATATATATATATATATATACACATATATATGCATATTCATCATATTTTATCTAATGTATAATTTAATAAAGTTTATGATTTTTTATTATTAATGATAATTACGATTTATTGTTTGTAGAAATTTAGTATGTAAGAAGCGTAGTTTAATAAAACACGCTTTGATTTTCTCACAGTAGAAATGCTCTGTGCAATTGGAATAGGAAATGTGTCAGATTTTTTTTTTTTTTATGTATGCTCCACGTAATCAATCGAAGGTGAGCTTACAATATTAACTCAAAGCATTAATTTCATAATTAATTATATAGCAATTAAATTTTATTAATTTGTAGTATTTCATTTTCAAGGTAAATTGGAGGATTTTGAATCGGTAACGATGAAATTAAATTAGAAAGCACAATGTAATTTATTATTAAAATTTATGCGAGCAGATCTCAGATCCAGGAATTTTCTGAGGGGGGCGCACGTATGCATCGGTCCTCCCTCTCCCTCCTAGAAACTTTAAACATTAAATACTTTGTTAAAGTTTTAAAATACACATTAATCAATTAACATTTAATTATTATATAAATAAAACCCCCTGTTGTATATGTAATAGAAAAAAAAATTCAAGACTTTTTTTTCTACCTTCTAGGGGTGGAAGGGGGGCGCGCCCATGATAACTGTGTGGATCCGCTAGTGAAAGTAACTCATGTCTCTTATAATGATATAAAAACATTTTTAAATAGCTATTTAAAACCTACACGAACAAGCCTATTAGGCTGAACAGATAAAATTTGGCCAATGTTTTCGTAATACTAATCAATCGGTAGCATCTCGAAGAAATAATGAGAGATCAATTTTTATTGGGGTTGAAAAATGGGTCCATGCAGGAGAAGCTTTGTTGGCACCATCCTGAGAATGCAAGCTAAAAAGATATTGGAAAATCGGCCCTTATTATTGAATAAGCACAAACACAAAGAAAACCTGCTGTAGAGGAAACACAGACCTGTTCGGTAGCTAATTAAATCAGAGGTTATACAAGGTTGTTACAAAAGTTCTTGTGCATGAACACAATCCTTAATTCCAACTCTTATAATTATCCTATAAGAATGTTTTTGTTCCTACTATTTAGGTCAATGTTTACTTTGACTAATCCTTTAATTCCTTGAGTTGGCTTTATGGGGCCATTTACATTATCAAAACGCACGTGCAATTTCACGGTCTTTTGAGACTTTACTGGAAAAAAGATTCAAGCGCAGAGGCAGCTACCGAAAACATTTGTGCCATAGATGGAGAGTCAATATCCACCGAAATACTGCCGCACAACCCAGATGATGATGACGTTCTTCTTGAATGTGTGAACCAGGACACACATGCAACGTGATTTATCGGTCGTAGTAGGGAGTCTAACCTTTACTGTGAATAGCTAGAAAGAGTTTATTCAGTTTTGAGTGCAAAGTACCCCGCTTCGGTCAACAGTGACCAAGCCATTTTGCAAGACGACAATGCCCCAGCACATCCTTCTCGTTTGACTAAGAAAAAATTATCGGAGCTGCAAGGAGTAAACATTTTACCTCATCCTGCGTATAGCCCAGATATTGCACCATCAGATTATGGTTTGTTTATATCAATGGCTCATTTTTTAAAAGGTCGGATCATTGATAATTACGAGGACGTAAACACTGGATGTGAAGTGTTATTTTCCTCAAAACCAAAGGAATGGTACCGGCATCAAATCCAATTACTGGGTGAAAGTAGTTCAAAACAATGGACTTTAATTTGAAGAGTAGTATTCAATGATGTTTAAAATATGTAATCTGAAATAAAGCTATACTAATGCACAAGGACTTTTGTAACAATCTAGTAAATAGTGTTGGAAAAGCAAAATACATTTGAACAGTTTCGCTTGATTGGATCTTTTATTTATCGAGAATCGAATTACAAGGGTATAAGTAATCATCTATTGCTGTCATTAATAACCCGTTTTTCCATTTTGTACTCAATATCTGTATATTAGAGATTCGCCCTCATTTGTTGATTAGTCATGTGTGTTGAACATATGAGGCACAAATTTAAAAAAAAAATCAATCGAGTACGAAAAATTACACGAAGAAATGATCCACCCTCTTGGGCGGATTCGATTCAGTTGACAATCAGACAAATTTCCCCTGGGCTAATTGCAGGATGGCGTGGAAAAATTACAATTTGTAAAACATTTGAAGTCCTAGAACAATCCACAAACTGACAAAGCTGCCTAGTTATTAGCCAGGAGACACGCGAAAAGGAGATAAGGGTTGTTAACGACTTTACGAGGAGCAAAGTTAAAAGTTGTCCTCGAATCATCGGGATAAACGGGGATGAAAAACGCCTTCGCTGGGCGAGTTTTAAATGTAAAAGTGCCCTTGAACAGGACTTAACCCCCATCTGAACTTCCCCTCCTGAAAAAAAGGTACCAAAAGGAATTTTTGTAATTTTTTAAATATTATTTTTGTATTCGGGAGAAATGTAGACTTATTTCTTCTCGAAAACTTTTGGTTTCATGAGATTAGAGGGCGTAAAAAAGTCTGGTCAACAACGCCCATTGTTTAATAATAATTTACATTAAAAACAAAAAAAAAATTACCATTTACAATATAAAGAAAAAATTAAATTGAAAATGGAAATATTTGGCATATCGCTAATCCAGAATGATAAAGGCACAATTCAAAATTTTTAACGTCAGAAATTTTAATAGTCAGCTTCTTATCAAACCCAAGAGAAACCGTCGCTCAAACATCATGCCAAACCAATAGACACAATAGCTGATCTACCAGCAAAATTTGTGTAAGAAAACAACCTCGGGGCTCATACGTATAGCCTAGCCTAGGTCGAATGTTCGTTTTAATAAAAACATTTTTTGAGTTGTGCCCCTTTCATTCTGGGTGTGCGATATGATTTTTTAAGAGCTAGAAATCAGTTTAAGTTGCATCCAAATTTTATATTTGTACTAATGTATAGAAACATTTTGCTGATTTAATAGATTCATATTGTTGGACATCAGAGATTAGAAAAACATTAGAAATTAGAAATAAAGTTATATTTTATTAAAAAAAAATGCCATTTATCTGGTCTTATAGATGGATATATAATTCATTATTATATGGAAAAAACTGAATTTCATATAATTCGTAAATATATTTGGAAAAGAAGCGCTTTCCGCTCATGGTACAAATGTCGAAACAAGGGTATGATTCAACAAGGATATGGCAATGATAATAACACTACATAACATCAGCTTCCAAGTAATCGACCTAAGAAAGAACTTAATATATTTTTTACATATTTTTAAGTCTTTTTATCGGGTGGTTTTAAAATGGTCGCACTGTCTTAGAAGGCTTTAAGAGCTAGAAAAAATCGATCAGAATAGAAACCTGGTTATTTTTACCTTTAAATAGTAGCTCACAACCAAACAGGAAATAACTACTAAATTATTACAAACTGTTAGTAAGAAGCTTACTTCTACTGGTCTATGCATTGGAATAACGAGCTTGAGTGAAAATATATGCTTAGAAAAAAAAATTAATGAACCATGTTGAACTGACTAGCAATGTTGTATGCTTCGAGGAAGCTCTTCTCCTATGGGCGTTTTTCACAAAACTTCCCGCGGCTGTGGTTTCGAATTTGGTTTTGCCAAACAATGTGCTAATACATTTTTAGCCCTTTCTGTGGCTAGGCCTTAAGAAAGGCCTGGCAGGGATGCTCTTTCATCAAGGGACTAAAGGGTGTAATGGTCTCTCAGGTCATTAGCTATTTCACATGAAATGTCCAATAATTAACAAACCAAAGATATGTTCTTGGAAAAAGGATTTATTTATTTATATATTGTATTTATATTCAAAGTTTATAATATACCACATATCAATAACTCTTATAAAAAATAATAAAAATGCCCTTCCGTATTAACCATAGGAGTACAACCTATCAATAAGCTTTGGAATTGTACAAGTTTCGTGATTGGACATACAAAACCTCAATGAGTTAAAACTTCTTTGAATTTATAATTATTGTGATTCAAAAAAATATTAAACAAAAAAATACAATAAGTAAATATGCTATCGGATTAAGAAACCATGACATTTGTGAAAAAGATACCAACAGGGAGCACTCAAATGACAGTTTTATGTAATTATTTGATGTTGTCATTTCATAATTTCCCAGAACCTCAGTTATTGCTGATACAGTAAGTCGAGGATTAGGCTCTGTTTATTAAATATTTAAAAATCTTTTCAGGGTTTTTTTTGGAGAGAAGAAGGCTTTTTATCCTTCTTCCAGTAATTAGGATGTCCCAATCTGTTTAATCATTGTCAGTTCATTATATATTCATTCATTCTGGCATCTTATTCTTTTACGTTAAAATTTGTTATATAAATAATTATAGTTGGTAAGAGAGAAGTATTGTAAACATCAGCAGCGCCACCAGTACTTGATCCATGAATTAATGATAGTGAAAATGATAACTTTATTCTAATTTTAAAACATTTTCTAAACATAGTATAACGATTTAAGGATCAAAGATATCTCTGGTCAATCAAATAGAAACTCGCCATGCAATTAAAAAATTGATTATGCATAAGGATCAATAACAAATATAAAACACAAGTTAGTCCGGTATCCATAGCTCATAGATATTTAATTTTTCAAAGTTGGGAAAATCTGGGAAAAAAAACTATCTGCAGGATTTCCTCAAGCGAAAATCTGGATTTATATGCAATGTTATAAAATATAACTTTATAAACTAATTATAAACATTCCAACATGGTGTTTTAATTTGTTTTATTTTCCATATTCCCCCATGTAATCTATATACTATATATATTTTTATTCTTCATATTTATCGTAGCCCTGATAAAAGCCAATAACTTAGGCCGAAGCGTCGTTACACATTAAACAGTATATTTCAATACTGTGTGCACTGTTTCTCACCACAACCATCATATCCTTAATAAATAAATATATTGCAATCAAACTTGATACAACTATGCATTGTATAATTTTATCAAGGTAACACGCAGTAAAGTGTAAAGGTGTTGTTCTAGCAGGCAGTACAAGGGCAGAGCCATTAAAACGTGGTAACACTGAGCCGCCACGCCAGCCAACATTAAAGTTAATGAGCTGATAAAATGGGTAACTGCCTTTATTGATTTTATTACGGTCAACTGGCTGTATCAAAATATCACCGCGAATATTATTACATTAGAAAAAACAATGTCAGCACGAGCAATATGTATTTATGAAACTATAAACATTTTAGAAAAATTTAAAACATTTAAGATACATTCGTATCAGACGTGGACATTGAAAAAACAAGCTATTTTTAAAAAAAATTGCTATAACTAACCTAACGAAATTTGGGAATTCAATTTCATATCGTTGAATGTAATTTTCAATACTATGAATTTCAATAATTGAAGGGCACCAAAGCGTATCTGTATTGCAAACATGAAAATTTTTAAATCCCAGTGTCAACTAAAATAACTCAAAATTTTCACCTTACTCGGACCTTTTTGATTTTTTTCGAAAATCACAAAATTTGTGATAACATCAGCACTACATCACCTGTCCATAAGAAAATTGGGTGTGGTTTAGGGCCCATATTAATTGCACACAACTGTACAAACCCGACATCATAATCAAATTAGAACCGGAGATATTAACTAAAACGCTTGAGAAATTTTTCATTATTTTTCACTACTTTTTCTCCCTTATAAAGGCATATCATTTAAAAACTATTGGTATGGGCTAAAGATCAGAAATTCGCCTTTCTAACGGTTCTAAAGTTGAATTTGGATAAAATCCTGAGGAGTTATGAAATGCTTAAGTGAACGCCGGACATCAGAAGGGAAAAAAAATCCACCAGAAAATTCAAATCTATATTTATATCTTTATATATATATATATATATATATATATATATATATATATATATATATATATATATATATATCAAATTTATATTTTTGATTTCTATGAAAATTTTTATTTGAGGATTTTAAAAGACACTAAAAACCAAACTGACTTGCTTTTTCCTAAAATATTTTTTTTGGCCTACATTACAGTAAGCGTCTTTTGGTTTTTGTAAATTAAAACTCATATAATAAATCAGAGATATTTTTTTATTATTTTACACACAAATAAATCGATTGGTGTGATGATAGCCTCGAAACCCATGCAGAGTAAAGAAAGAAAATAATAATACTAAAAATTGTAGAAATTATAATAAAATTGTTTTTCTCGGCTTCCTACGTAGCATTGGCAAGAACCCTCGGTCACGTATCTAATATTTTTGACTTAATATAACCAAAAATAAATTTCCCTGAAGTCAGTGATATTATGTCCGTAACCTCCCCTTGTAGGAATTCCTGTAGAAATCATTGAATAAACATTTCCAAATTGAATTGCAATAGTAAAAATTGATGTATTTCAACTAATACACTGTTAATTAATGTTCATTGTGTTTAAACAAATAAAACATAATCAAAGAATAAATAGTAAAAGTAAACTAAATTGTATACTTCAGGTAAAACTCACAAAGTCGCATATCTTAGTTTATCCCACTATTGCGTTACATTAAATTGTTTTTTGTTTGGTTAAACTTTTAGGAGCATATAATAGTTGTTCTCAAGTTTAAAATTATTTTTCCTCAATAAATAAAGCCAAGTTAGGTAGTTTGTATGGACCTTTCTCAATATTTGGATCACATTCAATATGGTATATATAATCTAATTTTCGTTGTAAAAAACCTGAAGGAACGAAATATCCATTGTGGGTTACTAACATCGATGTAAAAAAAACATCGGTGTTTCCAAAATCTGCCACCCCTATCGAAGTCTGACTTACAATTAGAGCAGTATTTATTATTCTTAAATATATATATATATATATATATATATATATATATATATATATATATATATATATATATATATATATAAGAATAATAAATAAAAAGCTTATACAAAAAATCTAAAACAGAAGCCGCCAGAAATAGAAATTGATGCGATTAAAAAAGTTTAACAGCTCGAGAAGAACTGATAAGGCATATAAAGTGGAAAGTGTTAGGGGCCCCTGCGGGACTCCACAAGTCACTCGAGCAAGGGCTATAAAATACTATACCTACCAACGACCTACCTTAGTCCAACGTCTGCTGCAAGTGTCGACGATTCGAAATAAAATCTGGATTAGGGCTGCATGGAGGATCAAGAAATTTCAAGATTCAAGATATTGGGACGCCTAATCAACTTTTAACTCTCAATTTTCTATATTGCATCCACGGTAGAAATTTTCTTTTCATCTAGATCTTTTATATTTTAGGAATCCAAACAAAGCAAAGAAAAAGTTAATTCGAAATTATATCTAATTAAACTACGTTATAGCATTGCACCCTATAAGCATTAGGGAAAGGAACAACAATACAGTACACTTTATGTTTAACATTTTTTATATTTGTATCAGAATTTTTTATAGAAAGAGTATATTACAAAAACATAAAAATATAATATTAAAATTATTATTTAAAAATATATAAAAAAAAAGTAAGAAAAAAAAAAATATAAACCTTCACAGAAGGGACGCATGATATGAATGCCAACAGTGAAATCATTTAGTCCCACTTCACAATTACACCGTTCATATACGCTGTTTAATTCTGAAAACAGTATGTTAGGACAACAGTCCTTTCGAAATCACTGTAAGTACCAAATAAGAATTTTTTTCACAGATGCCTCCATTCTATCCATATGCGTCGAGACCTAATATGAATTCATTTATTGACCCCCCCAACCAAGATTTTCCTTCATAATATTTTTCTTATTTTTATCCATGCATCCAAAGCGTTCATCTTATGTACCCATGACAATCCTGAAAAGAAGTTATCTACATAAAAATTGAAGAGACCATAAGGAGGAAGAAGGTTAGATAACAACTTAAGAATAACCGAAGCACCAAAGCAATGAATGCTCTAGTTGTAGCGGTAGAAGCGAACTCTTTGAACATTGGTAGGGTTTGAAATGTTCACATTAAACTGATAGATAAAACATAAGATATAAGAAATCAGTTAAAATGATAATAATAGTTGTAATCCTAAGGTTGGTAACTAAAAAAGATGTTATTTATTCGCCAAGAAGGTCGAAGTACAGAAGTTGACACAGGTCCTACAGCACTCTACAGGGTCCACGTCGGTTAAGTTTACATTTAAGACAAATGTGTTATGATTTTCTCATTTTTCTTAACACGGATGGACTCAATAACAATTCTTGAGATAGGAGAACACAAAAAAATGCGAATACCTACCATTTTTCTAGCATGGTGACCCAAAAACAACATTCTGCTCAGGTGGCACTCAAAAACATTAAGGTGACTGACTTTGGAAGGTCGTAGTCAATCTTGATATCAGGCAAATGGCTTGAACCGGATGTGGCAAGTTCGATAGCTATTGAAGAGTTGGCAAAAAGGTTTAAACGCAGTAGACAAATAATTTATCCAAAAAAATTTAATTAGGCCAAAAAAAGAGGTGCACCTTACTGGGCTGTGCATTGGGAACTGGAGAGTTAAATTGTTTCTAATCAGTTGTTATGGACAGAAGTAAAATTGGTCATAGAAAATAAATAATTAAATGTCTTTTTATAAGATATACTAACAAGTTATTAAGGCGAAGTTATTACTAGTTACAAAAATAACAATTTAAAAAAGAGAAAAAAGCTAGAGAAATTATGCAACCATTCTATTAATAAATAATAGTTATAAAAAATTAATCAATTTTAATTTAAAAAAACTAGAGAAATTATGCAACCATTCTATTAATAAATAATAGTTACAAAAATTAATCAATTATAATCAAGGATGAATTAGATATTATGGGTAGTGGACTGTCCTGAATAATGATGAAAAAAATTTAATAAACAAAAATAAGTTTTTTTTTAATGGTACAGCGGTCGTTTGGCCTAAATATGTGAACAATATTCAGGGCTACAACTTAATATTAAGAGAAAAAGGGATCGATCATGGTCATATCCTGGCGGTTGAGAGTCTCTATAAGAAAACACGAAACGTGGTAAGATTTGCCAACTGCACCTCTAAGGAAATCGAAACTACCATAGGAATCCGGTAAGGTTGTAGTCTCAGCCCACTTTTGTTTATCTTAGTTATGGACTCAGCTATTCGGAGGGCTAAAGAGAAAATGCGGAAATATCACCTAGGATACGCCAATCTGAGACCAGTTAGCCTCTCATTACTTGCATTCGCCGATGACATTGTCATTTTCTCCGACACTGATAGGAATCTTCAGTACAATATTAATAAATTGAAAGAAGAACTGCTGAAGATTAACATGATTATGAACCCTGCGAAAACAAAACTAATGAGGGTTGGGAAGAAACCCAGGAGAAACATGCGCGTCATCAGAGTCGAAGACGAAATCCTCGAACAGGTAGAAAACTTCAAATACCTGGGTGCGCACCTTAATGAATATGGATATATCGATTCGGAAGTGACTGAACGAATCGCAGCTGCGGGCAGGATGTTTGAAGCAGTGAAGAGAGGTTTTCTAAGCAGGCGAGAGGTGGAAAAGAAAACAAAAGTGGCTGTATTCCGATCGACATTTCTGCCCATTTTAACGTACTCGTCAGAATCATGGACGCTGACAAAGAAACATCGATCGAGAATACAGGCATCGGAAATGAGATTTCTTCGAAAGATCGAAGGAAAAACAAGAAGAGATAGAATACGCAACAACACCATCAGGTTGAACCTCAATGTTAAGTCGGCAAACGATATAATAAAGGAAAGTCAACTAAGATGGCTAGGGCACCTCCTGAGGATGGAACCAAGCAGAATCGCTAGCGAAACCTATCGAGTAAAAGTTGAGGGCAAGCGAGGAAGAGGGCGGCCAAGAAGAAAATGGGAAGATGAGGTAAAGAGCCACTTCCAGAGAAGAGGACTTCAATGGAATGACAGAAGGCGTCTTGTAGAGGACCGGCAGAGCTGGAGAGGGCTCTGTAGACTTCCTCCTCACACTGCTTAATGCGGTTCATAGAGGATAGACAATGATGATGATGATGATGACAACTTAATATTGGATAAACTAATTTCAAATAACTATAAATAAAAAAGTACAATAATTAACAAATCAGATGGAAGATTCAAACAATACGAAATTATTAACAAAAATGAATTAATAAATAAATATACATTTTAAATGAGAATAGTATACAAAGATAGAATAGTTTAAATAAATTAGAATAATTGACGATATTACCTAATGAAAAAGTGAACAAAATCAAAAACTTATGTATATTTTACCGTCGAATGAACCCCAAAATTTGAAATCTTTATTATTGTTTAGGTATAGAAAATAGATCTAAAAAATAAAAAAAAAATTATTTAATAGAACTTTTCCAGATTTTATATTTTAATTTCCCAATATATTATACCTAATCATAAAGCCGAACATAATTGGATAATAACAAATGTTTTCAGTCAATGACTAATTATAACAGAATTTAAGTAAATCTGAACTTTTTTTTTATTAAATGGTTATTTAATAAGAGAAATATTGCTGTGGACTGTAAAGTTTTTTTTTATCGTATTTTATTTATTTATTTTTTAAACCGGTTTTAAAAAAAGTAGAACCGGTCATGATTGATATTTTATCTATGTATGAAAATGCATGCAAAATTATGTAAAAAAAAAGGATATAATATTTAACAATAACATTCAACACTCTGATTCCTTTAATTCAACACAATATCATGAGCCAATACAAACACAACATAATCTCTGTTTAATATGTACACTAAATAGCAATTTAAGTCAGTATTTTAAAGTCCAATCGGATTAGCATAGAACGCAATCTCCATTCATTTGTCTTCACTTGAAAGGGTGTATTCCCTTTCAAATATTTGAACAGTCAGATAAACTGGGACTCATCCTGGTACAATTCCTATTCTCGGATTGTTTTAAAAATTCCGGAAAATATTTATGTAATTGGGACACAAACATTTCGAGGCCGGGCATGAATAACAATTCGATTCTACTTCATTTATTCAAAGAGGTCGGAGGAATAAATTATTTGACGATATAGGTTTAAATAAATTATTTTCATCGGTTGTGAATGAAGGTTATAGCTAATGTATAGGTATCTTACGCGCGTACAACTGAACTACAGATATTCAGTAATAACATATAATAACAAATATGTTTTCTAAGGAGAGCGGAATTGTCACAAATAAATAAAATGTTGAAAATATATGGCTAATGGTATCCATAACTTTGTGATATTAGAGCGGTTTTTCCAGTGCATATATAAACAATAACTCTGAGTGCAGTATTGATATTCGAAAATTATTTTAATTCACTGGTAATTAATTAATATAGTAAGCCAGGTTGTACTGTAACGTACTACTTTTTGGTTAAATATGTGATTTGTTGTGCTAGCCCAGTGGAGGGGGAGCGGGTTCAACCAGACTTGTCTAAATAAACGTAAAATATTCTTAAAATTTTTAGTAATAATTAAAAATTAATTAAGTAATAATTAAATTAAATTTAGTAACAATTCACCAATTATAAAAAACATTTAGTCTAACTTTGTACAGAATTTCAATGCTGTAATATTTACACAATCTGCAAATAAGTCAATGTGTGAGAAAATTTCTTCAAAATAAGCTTATAACAAATAACCATAACTAAACTCACTCGTTTTCGAAATAGTCATCTTTCACTGTTCAGCTGGAATTAATAGTCTTGATCAGTTTTCAGTTCTTTAATATCCCACCCCAATGGGTTCAATGTACAGAATAAGGATGCACAAAACTAGGCCAACAGTTAAGCCAACGTATTCACACACTTTGTTAACCCTTCTTTTTTTCCAAACTTTTTTACTGTAACCTCCCCATTTTTCTCACATATGTTTTATATATTGTCTACCGTGACATTCTCCTCTCTTCCTGGGGTTGCGGGAGGGTATTCTGCTACCATATTTAGGCTATCCGAACAATCTACTTTCAACTCCTCTATATGCCTATTTCCTAATTGTCTTCCTTCCTCATCGACCACCTCATACACTAGAGCCGACAAAACCTTTTTGATAACACCCTTTTCGTACTTTGGTGCAAGTTTGGCAGTATAGTACTTACTTAAGTCCGATGTAGGATGCGTCTTCACCAATACTTTCTGGCCTTCAATCAACCGGGCTGGTCTCCGTCGAAGATTATAATGTCGGGCATTGTTTTCTTGGGCCTGACGCAATCGACTTTGAGCATCTTCCATGATCATTTTGAGCTTCTCATCGATCCTAGTTATGGTCTCTGGTCCATCACAAACAACATATTGGGAGGCGTGGCTGACTAGCTCGCGGCCAAAGATTAGAAGGGCTGGAGTGTACCCAGTTGTCTCATGGCTGGCTGTCCTCAAAGAAAAGCCGAACTCCGCGATATGTTTATCCCAGGATCGATGCTTATCTCTAACATAAGACGAAATCATTGTCTTGATCACCCTATTTACCCTCTCAGTAGGGTTAGCCTGGGGGTGGTATGTTGGGTCATACCGACAAGTAGTGCCATATTTGCTCAACATATTCTTGAATTTTTCGCTAGTTTACTGAGTGCCATTGTCACAGAATACTACTTCAGGTACCCCAAACATCAGGTACCCAAAGAACACGTCGTTCTCTACGTGTTTTGTTACTGCCTGTGCAGTCGCCTTTCTTAAAGGGAAAAGCAGGGTAAATTTGGTTAGGTAATCAGTTACCACTAGTAAATACCGATTCTGCTTCGAAGAAAGTAGAAATGGTCCCATGAGGTCTGTGGAAATTACCTGCCAGGGTTTTGAAGGCACAGGAGTATTTCCCATCAAGCCTGCGGGAGCTTTTTGTTCCGGCTTCATAATTTGGCACGTATGACAATTTTTCACAAACCTGGCGACATCTCGGATCAGGCTCGGCCAGAAATAATAAAGAGCAATCCTCTTCTTCGTCTTGTTCACCCCCATATGTCCTGCAGACGGGTCCTCGTGGAATTGTTTGAGAACTGCTTCTCTATGATTCTTCGGTACCACAAGTTTCCATTGATTGTCGCCAACTTTCAAGGGGTTCCTCTCAAACACATGCTTGATGAGACGACCTTCAGCAATCCGCCAAGTTGGAAACACTTCCGGCTTATCCGTGATTCTGCGCTTAATATTCTGGTACCAGGGATCCGCTTCCTCACCATCAATGACCACTGCTGCTAGGGCAGGGTTGGGGTCTAGAGAAACCTGATCTATTGCATGTGATAAAGCATCAGCTGCCATGTGTTCTTTCCCTGGTCTGTGCTGTATCCGGTAATCATAATTCTGAAGCCGCAGCGCCCATCGAACTAATCGACCAGAAGGATCTTGCAGACGATGAAGCCACATCAGAGAGTGATGATCCGTGATCACCGTAAATTTAGTGCCTTCGATATAGGGTCTAAACTTTTCGATGGCCCAAATCACTGCTAAACATTCCAACTCTGTTGCGGAGAGTTTTTGTTCGGCCTGCGTAAGTGTGATGCTAGCATACGCGATAACCTTCTCTCCTTCATCAAGATCTTGAGACAAAATTGCTCCTAATCCAACGGAGGAGGCATCGGTCTGAACAATAAACGTCCCCGTAAAATCTGGACATGCCAATACAGGTGCTTCCACCAACTTCGTTTTAATATCTAAGAAGGCGTCTTCTTGTTCCTGACCCCAGCTCAACTTCTGACCCTTACGCAGAAGATGCGTTAGTGGCGCCATCCTAGAGGCAAAATCTGGAATAAATCTTCTGTACCAAGAAGCTGATCCTGTGAACGCCCGAATTTGACGTATTGTCTTCGGGCGGGGGTAGTTAAGGATACTGGCTACTTTTTCCGGGTCAACTCTTAATCCATTTCTATCTACTAGGTACCCAAGATACCATAGCTCCTCTCGAGCGAACTTACATTTTTATCGATTCAAAGTTAGACCAGCGTTGTTGATACGTTCCAAGACCTTTTTAAGGGTCTCGATGTACAAAGAAAAGTCTGGTGTCACCACGACAACATCGTCCAAATAAACAAAAACATATGGTTCCAGCTCAGGCCCAAGCACCTGATCTATCAGTCTTTGCCATGTTGCGGGTGCGTTGTGTAGGCCAAAGGGTATCCTGTTGAATTGGAACAGTCCCCGACCAGGTACAGTGAACGCTGTCTTTTCTTTGCTCTCTTCCGACAGACCAATCTGCCAATACGCTGATTTCAAATCTAGAGTACTTAGATACTTCGCATTTCTCAGGCGATCTAATATAGTGGACAAATAGGGTAAGGGATACGCGTCTTTCTTTGATACCGCATTGAGTCGCCTGAAGTCTACACAGAACCTGTATGATTTGTCCGGTTTCCTAACCATCACAACAGGTGATGACCATGGACTGTTACTTTTCTCGACGACACCCATCTCAATCATCTCTTCCAATTGTTGATGCATTTCCCTGAGAACTGCAGGTGAAACTGGATAATATCGTTGTTTTATTGGTGGGTGGTCTCCTGTATCGATTTTATGGGTGTAGTTCTTGACAAATCCAATTTTCGGTCCTTCCTGATCGAGGTACTGATGGAGAAGTTGTTGAAGCTGTTCCCTTTCGACGACCGTCAGAGACTCCTCTGAAACCAGAGAACTTGCAACAAGACACTTTCCGTAATCAGCAGGATCCTTGAACATCCAAACATTGTCGGTTAAATTAGGAACGGCACCCTTCGACTTCCAAAAATCTACTCCCAGGATCAAGGGGATAGTGAGATCAGGGGCCACCAACGTCGTAATTACCCTAATTCTATTTTCTAACTTAAAGGGTATGGTTATCTCACCCAAGACAGAGCATCCTTGATCACAATTTCACTAACATCCGATATCCTCATCTCTAGTCGGCCTTTGATAAGTTCCCATCCAGGTCCACCCACAATCGTTCGGGAAGCCCCTGAATCTAATAATCCCATCATAGAACGGTCAAACATTTTCACAAGCAGGTACGGTCGCTGATCCTGAGAACCAGGTCTGCAAAGTTTGTAGTTCCTTGCACCTGGCTTAAATGTAGCAAGCATCTCTTCTTCTACGTCATCAGAATACCCCAGGCGTGGTGGCAGAGAGGTGTGGGGCAAGACTAATTCCCCTCTGCCTCGCCGTTTCCCTTCCTCATGGGATTATTAGCCCTACGAGTCCTGCATTGTCCACATTCATAGATTTTTACTCCTTTTTCGCCGCAGCCATTACAAAATATACGCCGAGACTCATTACAATCACGGAGACGGTGACCTTGTTCATTGCAATTCCAACAGATAGCATTGCAAACTTTTACTGGATTATTTGAACGTGTCTGTTGTTTGATTGCATTTACTTCTGCAGCCGAGGGCTCCTCCAAAGAAGTATCTGCATCGAGAGCAGCTATATCTTTGTGCCGATTCCCATAGTATCCTAAATCGGGTTCTAATAGTCCGCGGGATGGCGGTTCTCTGAATCTAGTGGCGAGCACTCTTCCCAAAGACAACTTTCCAAGTGTTTCTTCGAGTTCATCTAAATTTTCGTACCGCGTTAGGCCAAGAAGTGCCAGGTACTCAGGTCTTAAATTTCTTTCGATTATGACCATCTGTTCCCTCTCGGTCATTGGTGTTGACAGCCGTCCCATCAGCGATCTTATTATTTATCTTTGCAATAAATACAGCTGATGGTTCACTAGCTCCCTGCGTACGCCGGAGGATCTCGTTCATCAAAATGCGGTCGTAATCAGGGTCCCTGAATGCCAGTTTAAGCTAACTGACTGCCTCACTCCAATCAGAAAACCTATGTCGGTTCGTACGGAACCAAACCAGAGCCGAGCCGGTTAAAAGATCTCCTGCCACTCGAAATAACTCTTCATGACTGATCCCTCTTGCCAATCTTTGCTCCTCTACTTCTTCCAAAAAAGCACCTAAAGATGGGCCCGACGAATCGCCTGAAAATCGCAAACCCCATTTATAAGCCTTTATATCTCTTACTGTAGACTTGGGATCTTCGGTCCGAGGCATAACAATAGAATGGACTGTGGTTACGGTTGGTAGTGTGATCATCGGTTTTTTTCTCCCACAGTTCCGCAAACAAAAACGTAACCCTATCCCTCTGCCGTTTCCAACGCTCTTCTAATTCTGATGGGACAATCAACCGTTCTAAACGACCATGAAGATGCCAAAGCCGTGCATCCAAACGCCTAAACTCCATCAAGTCATTTACTGAGAGCTCACCTATCCGTTCGGCCAATGCTGCATATTTCGCCATGCAATTAGCTAGTTCTTCTATACTTAACGAATTTAATATTTCTGGGAGCGGTTGAACATTCTCAGTGAAAGCTTTTGAGAGCTTCTTTCGTAAATCAGCGGCATCGCCTAAATCGGACACTCCTCGAATACGAAAAGCTCATAAGCCAACTCATCCTTTAATAGCCTCGTAGCATCCATTTTAAAGCCTCTGTTTTTCCCCCTTAAATATTCTCGAGCCCCACGTTGGGCGCCAATGTAACGTACTACTTTTTGGTTAAATATCTGATTTGTTGTGCTAGCCCAGTGGAGGGGGAGCGGGTTCAACCAGACTTGTCTAAATAAACGTAAAATATTCTTAAAATTTTTAGTAATAATTAAAAATTAATTAAGTAATAATTAAATTAAATTTAGTAATAATTCACCAATTATAAAAAACATTTAGTCTAACTTTGTACAGAATTTCAATGCTGTAATATTTACACAATCTGCAAATAAGTCAATGTGTGAGAAAATTTCTTCAAAATAAGCTATAACAAAAAACCATAACTAAACTCACTCGTTTTCGAAATAGTCATCTTTCACTGTTCAGCTGGAATTAATAGTCTTGATCAGTTTTCAGTTCTTAAATATCCCACCCCAATGGGTTCAATGTACAGAATAAGGATGCACAAAACTAGGCCAACAGTTAAGCCAACGTATTCACACACTTTGTTAACCCTTCTTTTTTTCCAAACTTTTTCACTGTAACCTCCCCATTTTTCTCACATATGTTTTATATATTGTCTACCGTGACAGTACTTTATTTGAACAGTTACTCTTTTTGTCGCATACATATATTTATAAAGTTGTAATTAAAGACCGGATTTCCATGTAAATTAATGCACAATTTACTCGGTTGCGTGTAACAGCTTCAAATCCGATTAGCTATCTGATTCATGAACTAAGGAATAATATATTCAAACTTAATATTGAACGAAATTGTACGGTTTACTGTATTTGGGCTAAGTTGCACGAGTTTGATTTTTGTTGCATTAAATTGCATATTTTGCACTTTTTGGAATAGATCTGATAATTTAGAGCTTAATAGTAAAAAATTGGATGTTTGAACCAAATTTCCCATATTAGGTATACACATATGTATGTAAAAAATTATTTATTTTAATAAAATTTCCTCATTAAATCTATTATTAAATTTATAGTTTAGGGTATAGAAATGTGATGTAAGGCACATAATCGTTTAACACGTGAAAAGCCTTATTGAACTTAACAAAAGGAAATAGCAGGTAAATAGTAGCCCTGAATATTTTGGAACAGTATTAGTCAGTGTGCTAGGGTAACTGAAAAAACATCACCAAAGAATAAGATGTTTCAATGTTATAAAGACGTTAATGATTATTGTTGCTAAATTGGATTCCCAATCGGCCTACAGTCCTTCAGAATTCCCTTTTAAAAAAAATCATGGCAACAAAAAATATAACTGTAAAAAAAAAAAAAATATAACGATAAACGTTCTCATAAAAAAATACAATGATAAACTTTATAAATAATGTAAATGTTGACAAAGAGATGGCTGCTTGCTACAAAATGAGTCGCATCCCTTCTATTAATGTAGAATTTTCCCAATTAAAAGACATAGTGAGTGATAGGCGACACAATTTTTCGTAAAAAAACGTTTGAAATGTATATTGCAAATTTCAGTTCAATCATAAAATGAAGTTTTTATATCGTTTACGACAATTTGCATCTATGATTTTATTTAAAATAAAAAATAAACATCTAAAATCAATATGTCTGGTCTATATAACAACTCCGCCAAATGTAATAAACTATTTGTTAGTCTATTGGGGAGTTTTATATCAAAATTTAATATATCCACTATTGAAAAATTATTACAAAAATATACGAGGAGGAATTCACGTGGAGATAGAGCAATTTTTTTATTTAAAACGTTGATTTGTAAAACCTATTTGACAGGGGAAAATTTAAGATTGGAAATAAACTGAATAATTTTTGGGTGTAAAATATAAACATGTAAAAAAAAATCCATGTTTTTGAGAAGTGGATGTATTAACTTTTGATAGAAAACTTCTCGAAATTATTAAGATCTTTTTGAGTAGCGAGAAAATTGTAAATATGTTAAATTCATTTGGATTGAATGTTTTTCGCGGTTTAATTATAGTTATGAGTATTAAGTCAATGTTAGTCTCAAGCTATTTCTTATTCCATCATATTTTATAGTATAAGTTTCTCATCCATATCGTAATCATCGTAAATTATTGTTGTATTAGATTAAGTTTTTTTCTTCAGTTACTACAAGTTACACGTTGTTTTAATTCTGAGGCTGCAACTCTAAATGTTAGACAATTTTCCAAGAATGAATATTATAAATTTAAAAAAAGAAGTGATT
The DNA here is from genome assembly GCA_948150685.1 of Rhaphigaster nebulosa. Lineage (NCBI taxonomy): Eukaryota > Metazoa > Arthropoda > Insecta > Hemiptera > Pentatomidae > Rhaphigaster > Rhaphigaster nebulosa. The sequence continues at coordinate 80,778,788 of OX411307.1, read as the reverse complement.
TTTGCATGTTTTAGGTAACATATTCACAATTTTACACTTTTTTGGGTTATTACTACGCAATTATGCAGATTTTGTTTTTTTTTACTGCCCAAAAATTCGATCTCTAGTTAAGACAGTAACACTAAGCACAATGACAATATTAAAAACACGAAATAAAAGTCATAACTTAAATAATGGTTATTTATTGTTGTGAATGGTCAGCCTTATGGAGAAAACTTATTGCTTTGTTTTTATTCATTCTGGCAGCCTAGGTTTCGGTCCAAAATTCTGGATCTAACTACAATATAGATCAGAGAAAAACTGATAAAAAATAACGATAAAGAAAATAACAAAAACAATTAATAAATAAGAAGGAAGATTGAAATTATACAAATATATTGATACAAATTAATAATGACAAGTATGGTGCAATGAAATAAAAATAAGAATTACATAAACAAATGCAATTCACACGAAAGCACACCAAAGATCAAAAGACTGACAAAATAAGGAGGTACTTGTTTGTTATAAGCTCCACAAAATAAATATAATTTAATTTATAAAAAAATAAACAATGATAAATAAAAACATACGTATATTATTGTAAACAAATAATTTTTAAATGTTATTATTCATAAAAAAAAAAAAAAAAAAAAAAACCCATGAAAGTTTAGGATGTCTTGTAATATCTGTTCAAAAGGATCATTCCCCTTAAACTTACTACGCCACAGAAATATCGCTAAATAACTTCCTGAGAAGTCTCTTTTGTACCACGTCTTTTCTTATTTCTTGAAGGAAGCCAATTGCTGTTTTTTGGTCATGCACGACACGGAAAATCATTTTTAAATAATACATTTAAAAAAACATGGTTTAGTAGATAAATTTAAATTAAAAACAATGTTATCCATCAAGCAAAATAAGCGTAACCATGCAAAGTGTATTAAATCGTCTCTACCATGTCCAACTACGGGGTATGAAAAAATGGGATTTTCATATTCGTCACTTTGAAACGTTCTAGCTGAGACACTCATTGTGGCAAAGTCTTGAATTACTAATCCTGAAGAGTTGACGGCTTGTGCCTTTTGGAGGTTAGGAGTTCAAGACCTTTCCACAATGCGTGCCTCAATTGGTGCGTTTTAAAGTGACGAATATTAAAATCCCATGTTTGTGTATTCGTTAGTTGGATGTGGTAGGGACGATATTAAAATATTTAAAAAATAAACATATGACTTAAATAAATACCAATTTAATATATATATATATATATATATATATATATATATATATATATATATATATATATATATATATATATATATATATTTTTTTTTTTTTTTTTTTAATGGGGTGTATAACAAACAAGTGCCAATAGGGATAGAACAATATACATAAAGCCTTTTATAAGTATATATTGAATAGTCTTGAAGTGATGGACTATCCCCCTACTTTGTTAATCTTTTTACAGACTGCTGATGTGAGATGTGCTGTCTCTGGTCTGTATTTATGGGACTTATCTTATTCTGTCCTGATGCTGCCTACATTGGCGAAATGTTGATGTTATTTATTTATTTGTATTTGAGAGACTCAATGCTTTGTTTTAAAATGTTCTAAAAATAAATTAGCAATATATATTTTTTTTTTTAGTGTCACTACTAATATAAAATTAAACAAAGGAAAACTGATTAAATTATCAAAAAAGATAAAAAGTATATACAAATAAAGATTACGTCAAATGAAAATCATAAAGAATGATTTCTAAGAACATGAATAGTTCTCAGCTCAGAGTGCATCAGCTAATCTGTCGCAGGGTCAGTAGTGGAGAAAACGAATTTAAACTTTTTTTTTAAGCTTAAAACTAAATAAACGAAAGGAGAATTGAATATATAAATATATATATATATATATATATATATATATATATATATATATATATATATATATATATATATATATATATAATGTTATAAATATGTAACTATGGTAACTACATAATAAGTGAAAATATCTAATAAATAGACAAAATATAGTGGTGTTATAATGAATTATTTTTCAAATCATCCAAATCACATGAAAATGAATGTTATAAAAATGTTATAAATAAAGCTGTTAAAAGAAAATACAAACCAAAATAATAAATACAAGAATATATAAATTATTTTTGGATAACTTTTACTCAATAAACATTATAAGAAAAACATAGAATTCTGTTAAAAATAAAAATAATAATTTAAATAAATAAGTAGATAAATGAAAATATCATAGTACCAAGCATGAATGCTGTAAAATACAGATTGTGTGCATAACTAAATAAATAGTTTCATAAATAGCTTAAACAGAACTTTTATAAATTATGACGTACCAGAACATATATTCGGTTATAAACCAATAAATAAAATAGCCAATCTATGAAGCAATATGAATGATAAAATAGAAGAAAATAAAAATACAGGTGTGGAATATAAAATTAACTGTCTAAATTTCCCTGGAATATATTATAAAGAAATGGGACGATATATAAAGGAAAGAATTTATCAACACACTAATGATTGTAAAAATTAAAATAATCCAAAATATAATTTGAAAAAGGCCCTAGTACATCACGCTGAATAAGATCATCAATTTGATTTTGAGGATATTAAAGAATAATTTCAGAAGACAATTATTAGAAGCTATTACGATAACTGAAAATCTGGAAAATTCAATTAAGTATAAAAATGATTAAAAAAATATTAGTATGATATATGCAGATTTACTAAATAAACTGAATAAATAATAGGCATACAATACAATTTCTCAATCTTACAAACAAAAATAGTTACAAAAGGAATCTCGATAGAGCACGGTAAAACTATCTTATTCTCAGTTTCAACTAAATTAATATGGTGATAGAAATGTATGCCACTCAGGAATTAATAGTGTCTCTTTTAAAAAATGTCTAATGATACCGTAAAATAAAAATGGTTTTACAAAATGTTTTATCCATGTGAATAAAATAAATTTTGGTTATTAAATAATAATACAATTGTTAGGTATGAGTTTGTTTACTGAATACGCCAAAAAAAAGAAGATAAGGAAAAAAATTAGGAAATTCAGAACATTTAAAATTATAACAAGTAGTTACTGCCTTTCGTCGTATGTTTAAGAACATCTAATATTTGAAAATCGAGTTTCAAAAAAGGCAATAATTTTGTAAAAGAAGGGCTAAACGTTACAAGATAAAATAATGACTTTGTGAAATTATGACTTAATAACATAAAGTTATTAATATAGCATAAAGTTACAATTAACAAACATTGCATTTCAATTAATTTAAAATATTATCAACAATAAAGAGTAGTTTCATACATAGAACTGTAAAAGTTACGGGATATTGCAATCAATACAAAAATTACATCAATGAACTGACCGCAATCAGAAATTTCATTTGTAGCTCTAGCGACTAACAGTAAAAATACAAAGGAATACAGTGATGTTTATTCTGCATACAGCCGGCTCTCGGTCCCGCATCATTTTCTACAGTAGTTCCTATTACGTACAGTAAAACTTTATTCCCTTCAGGCTTTGGCACGTTATGAGAAAAGTTATTTCGCCCATAACTGCTCTAATAAAACATTTTTATTGTTTTCAATAACTTTCGTTTCCGAAACACTTTATTCATCCAACGTGAACTGAATGGTATTCGGGTACGTCTTAGATGACCTTGAGGCTCGATCGATTAGCGATTGTATAAGATATAAGATATCTTATACGAAACGACTTCTTAATAAAAGTTAAATCCAATATTTTTATATGACTTGTGAGTAGGTGGAAATTGTGGTGGTATAAGTTAGAGAAACACACAAAATGAGACCAGTTTCAAAGTCTTAAATTTCTTTTAGTTTGGAATAAAAGTGATGGAAGACACTCGTCCAACTACAAATGAAAAAAATAATAATAAGATTATTAGAGTACGGTTAAAAAAACAAAAAAATCACAACAATAAAAAAATGAGATACAATTTACTGTTAGTATTTTTTTGGATGATTCCATAACAAAGCCTTCAATCTCTCAAATACTAGTAAATAATTAAAAAGTCAACTTTTCGACAAATTCAGATATCACCAGGACAGAAAATATCGGGTGTGTCCACTCACAAGACTTTCCTTATTGCTTTGGGTGCAAAGTCCAATAAAAAACTTGTTTGCTATAAACTTGCATCAAATGAGCATCAGGAATGTACATTCATACATACATACGGGAGATGTATGTATGGTTTTCGGGTAATTCGAAAAACTAAAAAAAAAGTAAACGGGCTTCCATTGTAACATGCACAGAATAATTTTAAAAAACACGTTTCAAAATCGGTCTACCCGTTCAAGAGATAATCGAGGGAATCTCAGAAAGATCAATGTCCAAAAATGAGTTTTGACCAGATTACAATAACTTCCTTACACAGATGAGAAAAGTGAAAGATAAAATCAGATAAATGCAGCACATCTCACATCAACATTTCTTAAAAAAGATTACCCAGATAGATATACAAGTAGTACATCACTCCAAAGCAGTTGATGTCTTAACAATCAGAGGTCTTAATGTATGATTTTATTCCTGAGGAAGAGTATTATTAGGAGCATTCGAGATACTAGCTTGAATTCAGGACGAATTTTGTGAATTCGTGAAGCCTCAAAATTTAATTTCGTATGTCTTAAGGTCTAAATAATGTCATGTAGATGGACTTGTAAGTAATCGTTAGTTTAGAGAGTTTGTCAAAAAAGTGTAGAAGCAATCAGATTTGACAAGCAGAGTTGTCGTTATATTCTAGTAAGAGGAATTCATGTCTGTCGTCCATGTCTGCAAAGATGTCCTGCGTATATGCTCTGTAGGTATAAATGAAACATTATTAAAGGAAACTGAACGATATTTTTGCACCGGTGCAAGGAAAAAATCGAGTCACTTTTAAACTATGAGAAGAAAGCAACATAATTACTTTTTTTTTTAAATATAACATTGAGAAATCAGTTTTGATATATATATATATATATATATATATATATATATATATATATATATATATATATATATATTCAAATTAATTTAAAACAATAATTGTTAAAACATAATTTAAAAACTTCCATTTTTGCTTTTATTTTCTATAACGCCATGGACTAAATATTTATTTTCCGACATTGTGACATTAATAATTTTTAAAAAACCTGAATGTTTATATCCAATAAAAAATTAAGAATCATATAAATATCAATCTAAAACTATTGCAGTATTATTTAAAATTTATTCGATGGGATTTAAAGAAATTAATATTAATGGTTATAAATAAATTCCCAAGTATATAATATCTAACATGAATACACAAGAATGGGACTCCTATACTAATTAATTCCGATAATTTTCAGAAAAGAGGCCTTCACGCACTTTCCTTAATTAATTTCCTTAATCACACCTCCAAGAAGTATAACTAATTAACGTGCTTGAGTGTAGCAGAGTGTATTGTATCTTTATTCAATAAAGTCCTTTACAGTATGATTAAAGTTAGAAATTCATGTTTTTCAAATACGAATTAAATATTATCTGTTAAAAGTTTATAATTCTTGCATAAATTTCCATCAAAAGATTCATTGGTTCCAATGACCCATATAATTGATAGTATAAATAATTCATAAATACCATCGTTTCATAAAATACAATTTCATATAATGTTTATTTTTATTGTTTTCATTTCACAAAATACGCCCGTAAGAGCATGGAGCATGTAATACTACACGTCTCTAATACAAAAAAAAAAACAAAAAAACAGTATACATATTAGTATGACTAGAATAAATAGAAAAAAAAAACTTCATTCGGGGACAAAGCATCTTCAGAATTACAAAGATTTACAAAAATAAAAATTATTTCTGGCCAAAGGGTCAATTACATTAAAAAAATAAATGAAAAACCATTAACTATATTGTACATGGTTATCAAAAATATAAATAAAAAAAAATTAAGAACTGTGAAAAAATATATTCGCAACTAATAAAAAAATTACCTATTTTATTTAAAAATATTTAAATAAACATATAAAATCATATGATTATAAATAGTAAAAACAGAAAAGATAGCAGAAGAAACAAAAAAATAAATAATAATAATAGTAATATATATACACACACACACACACACACATCTATATTTATATCCATATTATTTGATTTGAATTATAAATAAGAATATCAGTCTGTTGATGAAATACACATACATAAAATCTTCGAACCATCAGAATAATATTATTAGTACAATAATATTACCAATACTTTCAAAATATAATAAAACATAATGTTAGTTATTATTAGTCAACAACGTTTTCAGTAATTATTATTATTATTCTTCGCTTTGTTAGAAATTTTCGAGTTATTAAAAACGTGTATTTCTGGAGTGGTGACAGTGAGACATGGCGAAATTACTGAGAGAAAAAGTGAAAAGTAGGGAAGAGATATAGAACTTATAACACAACAGGCCTGCAATCTTACAAGTAAAAAACAATTGTTACTTTAACGAACAATATATGTATCTATAATATAATATGTCATATTGGTTAATATGGCGAGTTAATACATAAACCCGATGGACAAGATCAAGGTAAATGGAAAAATGTTGCCGAAAAGAAGGAAGGATTTAATACCTCGTCTTCGCAACAACCCCAAGAAATAATCCAACAGTGATAAACCAACGTACAACGATTCCGAACAAAGCCCTCTTCTCCGCACAAAAGAATACTGGATTGCCGAAAAAGAAAAAAAAAGATATCTTTTGATGTTGAGCATTTGGAATTTTTTTAACATTTCTGTCATTTACACTTTTAAGTATGTGTTAGATAACGTCCACGAGAGCCATCTTAAGATTTTTGAATATTAAGGATTGCTAAATTCCAAGACGGGACCACGGAAAACCATTTTTGGTGCTAACGAGATTCAGTAATAATAAAACAATCAAATAAAGAGTCGAAATTTCACTCAAAGTCTTGGTAAACATTCGAGTGGTCGGCGTCCAAAAATTATTATCAAGCTAACGCTTTTTGTGGACAGTTGAAACCAACTACTAAGCGTCCAAAATAGTTTTGAAACAGAAATTTGAAAAATATAATATGTCTAATTAATGTAAATTTGAAAGAAAAGCTCTTTTAAGGCAAACCATAAGTCCGGCAAATTGAGCTAAGCATGATGGTTGTCCGACACTCTGAAGATCATATCTTACAAGGAGAGTATCCCACACGTGTCTCCTACATTTTTATGTGACTTTTTTAGGCCAATGTAGACCTTAAAATTGCGGACTGTGTAGGATTGGGGGCAAACGCGCCCCAGGAACCACGGAAAAAATCGGGAACTTTACATGTACAAAATAAATTTTATTTTATACCTCTAATTCTGATGACGGTAGAAAAATGAGTTTAGTATCAAATGTTCCTATCGTCAAGCGGAATAATAAAAAAAAAAAAGTAATCAAAATATTCAAGTATTAAGTTCGTTAAGAATACTAAAAACGCCCTCAAATAGTGATTTTGTTTAGGAGGGAGAAACGTTTAGTTTAAAAAAAACCGTGATCAGACTTGAATTTCCCATCTCAAAAAAACAAACTTTATTCCTAATTTCTATAACTTTATTCTATTATTCAGTCTAGAGAGAATGTGGCCGATGAACTGTTTTCTTAGCCCAAAGTAACATCGGTTGGCAGAGACGATTCTCCTCTTCATCTCAGCTCTACCGTCATTACGGTCACCAAGCAGTCCAGGTACAACAAATCTTGGACCTTTTCAAAGCTGTACTCCTCAAAGGCTACACTCTCATTCGGACCAGACACTTCCTATGTCACAAGATACTTCGTTTTCGCCTGGATTACAACAAGCCGGAGTCTCATGGCCCGGTCCCACTAATGCTAAAAAAGCCTCCATAACTACTTGAAAGGAGGGTCCAGTGATGTCTAAGTCATCGGAATAGGCTAAGAGTTGAAACAGTCAATTAAAAATGGTGCCTCCGACCTGAATGCCGGAGTCCTTCACTGCTTTTTCTAGGGCGATATTAAAGAGAAGGATCGCTATGCATCCCCTTGCCTTAACCCTCTTGAAACATCGAACTCTTCTGGGATATCTCTACCAACCCGGACTGAGTACATGACTGTTTTCATCGTTAGCTTTATCAAGCGTATAAGCTTCTCTGGAATCTCCAACTCTTCCATGGCTCGATAGAGTTCTTCCCTATTGACACTATCATATGCCGACTTGAAATCGACGAAGAGGTGATATGTCTAGATGTTGTATTCGTGCCCTCTCTCCAGCATGGTCCTAAGGCTGACAATTTGGTCAGTAGTGGATTTATCACGTCTGAAGGCGCTCTAGTATGGTCTCTATTACCATATGGTAGGAGGTGCTGGAACAAGATGTTTAAAAGGATTTTATAGCCAGTGGGCAATAAGGATATTCCTCTATAGTTGGTGCATTTTAGGTGGTCACTCTTTCTATGTATAGGATGAATTATAGACCTACTCCATCCAGAGGGCATCACCTCTTCTGTACATACAGTCCGGAGTAGATTCTGAAGGGCCTTCACCTCCTAACTTCCTCCATATTAAAGGAGCTCTGCAGAAATTCCATCATCGCCAGGAGCCTCATGCCACGAACCATGAGGCTCCTTGCGATCAAGGGCATCATTGTTTCTTCTTCGTCCGGTGGTGCTGCCTCAACTTCCGTTGATGATCCAACTGCAGGAGATATTTCGTCGACCTCATTGATGTGCCTTTAGTCAGAAGCTCAGAAAAGTGGCTTCTGCACTGAGCTAATATCTATGTAAAACTTGTTAGGAGATTGCCTCTGTTGTCCATACAATGGGTCAGAAGCGGAGCAAATGGTTTTCTCCATTGATTTACTTTAGAGAAGAAATTTCTCAACTCTTTAATACCATGCATTTCTTTAATTTCCTTAAGTTCTTCTTTATTTTTTATTTCTGTTGGAGGAGCTTCTTTTCTTCCCTACGAAGTCTTCTGTATTCGTTGACCTTCTTTCTTGTACCCCGCTTAGTCATTGTTCGGTAGGCCTCATTCTTTCTACGGATTGCATTTTCACAATCTTATCAAACCAAGGAGAGCGAGGATCCTTCTGCTTAGACCCAAGGATAGTGGTTTCCTGTCTCTTATATTGCTTGTGAGAAAGTTTGCCATTCTTCCTCAACTGAGTCTTCTCCCAAATTACATGTCCGAAGCTTAAGGCCCATCGCTGACGAATATTGGCTTAACACATTTGGATCCTTTAGTTTCTGGAGATTAAATCTCTTCGTAGTATTTTTTCGGGAAATTTCCAGGTCTCAGAAGGGAGATCTTTTCTTTGAGATGCGCTATAGAGAAATAGTGGTCCGTCTCTATATTGGCGCTTCTGTAGACTCTTACATCTAGAAGATTTGTCCTATGACTTCTAACAATTAATATGGGGTCTATTTGATTAACCACAGTCCTGTCGGGAGTGATCCATGCCCCTTTATGGATATCGTTGCGGGGGTAGAGAGTTGAACCAACAACGAGGTCTCGTGAAGCTGCAAAATTTACTAATCTCGTACCATTATTATTACACGTGTTGTGCAGGCTATGTTTTCCTATCATTGGTGTGAAACAACTCTCTTCCAATCTTAGCATTAAGGTCTCCTGCTATGATTTCCGCATCGTACCTAGGGCAAGCGTCAAGCGTTCTTTCGAGAAGATCATAGAAGAGGCCTTCTCCTCATCACTAGCAGCCTCAGACACTCAGAATACAGGTGTAGTCGAGTTTTCCACTGATCCGTGTAAGGCATTTTCGTGGGCTCACAGTTTTAAAACCAATAACACGTTGTCGGTATCTACCTCTGACAATAAAGTCAGTACCAAATTCATGCAGGTGGTTGTCACAACTGTAGTAGATGGAGTGCTTGTGTTTTTCAAAGATTCCACTCCCTGCCCAGCGTACTTCTAGGATGGCAACTAGGTCCAGTTTTTATCTTTCAATCTGATCTAAGAGCAGTTGGAGTGCCCCGGGTCTATATAGAGATAAAACGTTCCAAAATTCAAAACCCAAAATTAAATGTTTTATGGGGATAACCGGGTCTAGTACCTTAATTTTTGTTCATATCCGAGGCATCAGTTTGTGGTTTCGTAATAATGTTAGTTCGGGTAGCGGGGCTAGATAGGCCCTAGTCTGCTGGTGGGGCTGCCACGTTTGTACTTGCAGACCAGCATACCCATCCGGGGCGGTGACCCTAGGGTGTGTACTGTAGATGACCTTTGTCTGTAGTGAGGGGGTGAGTGTAGTTTACTGAGAGGATGTACTGCATGTACGTGTCACTGTAGGTGTTCCACCAACCTGGTGGGCCAGAGGCTAAATAAATTTTATATACTTGTTTTATTCGTTACAGTGAACTTTTTGAAACATGTGTTTAACCTTTGAAATCAATCGGTTTATTTATAAGTTATGGATATAATGTGAATTTTCATAAAATCCTATTCACTCTTCAAGTTGCTGTTTACATTCCTCATTATCACACACTTAAAGAAATAACACTAACAAATCTTTATATAACTTTGTTATTTCGCTAAAAATAAATATGACACGAACTTTTCTGCGATTCCCAACAAATAATTTTGAAATATGGCATTATAAAAAAATAATGTTGGGAGGAGGTTCGGTCGCATCCGTCTGCTTTCGGACAAACTCGGTTTTCCATCTAGGATTTAGTCTTGTCCCTATGAGTTATGCTGTATCTTTGTTTTTTAATGTTTTTTAAAATTTTCTTATTACCTTTTGTATGATACAATACATAATTTACCATATAATGCATATTTTTTTAATTATGCGCAAATAATTTTTTCTTTTCGTCATAACTTTTTTCACCGCATTTTCTCGGTAGTGTACTTTATGAAACGTTAAAGGCCTTCCAGGAGAAGACTTTCGAAAAGTTTCATCAAAATCTTTATAACCATTTTCGAGAAAATTGTAGAAAAGTGTAAAATTAATTACTTCCGGCAAGTCGATTTTAGCGAAAAAATTGTTGCAACATCCCAGGCATATAATTAACTTAAATACGTGATTTCAGTTTCGTACTAAGTAATTTTGCAACTGAGAAACGATAAGCATTGCCCACCTTACTACCAATGATATATTTTGTCTTTTTTTTCCCCCCTTATTTATTTCCAATTCTTTATCGGCTTTTATCAATGTTGTATTTAATTTAATAATTTACGTATCTTCAACTAACAGTACAAATCATCAGCATACCCAAACACTAGTAATTTACAACACAGAGTTAAAGCTTCTAACTAGTATAAAGAAACACGAATTTACAGACCCAAGCGTCGACGATTATAATTTAGCTACAATGAAAAAAAATCATCGTTCCTTTAACGATATCATCACCCTATAAGACATTCCAGGAGCCGGATATAAAAAGGCAGACGACCCTAGAAGAAGACCGCAGACATGAGGATCCCACTGCATACCAAACGTCGAGAGCTAGCAGCTAATAAGAGCCTGACCAGGGAGGGAATGCCGATGCTTGGCGCTGATTCCTTTGAACCCGAACCACCATTGCCAATTTTCAGCATCCACATGTGACGCAATATCGGTTACTTTCAGTCTTCTTTCTACCCTCCATCTCCTTTGACCATTCAAATGGGAAAAGGAATGCATGATTCGAGACCGTATAACATCCAATGGAAGGTATTAGGCGGCGAGAAGAAGATTTTCTTTCACGCTGTTAGCTTCAATTAAATACAGTACTGAGAGAGGGGGAGGGGGAGAATATTCGAAGCCCTGTCAGACGATTTCAAAGAGGAAAAGCCTAGCTCATGTTACGCACTATTTAATTGCACAATGATATAACGAGTTTAATAAAAATCATTAAAGCCTTTTTCGAGAAAATTCTAAATAATGTGTAAAATTGAGTGATATAACGTGGCACTTCCGGTAAGTTGATTTTGGCGAAAAAACATGCTGTACCATCCCAGGCATATACCAACCTTAAATTGCGTAATTTCTAATTCATGCAACTTTTTGTTTTTGAGCTAGAATTACCACGCACGCACGCACGCAGAAAAGCCATTTTGCGAGACTTAGTTATTTGGAATCCGGGGACCTTAAAACTCTGTATTTTCGTTAAAAACTCGGTTGTTCGCGATCCCAATACTTTCCCTCATTATGTATTTCATAAATATAATTACGTGAAAGTAATATGAAACAAAAGTAATGAATTTAACCTAAAGCTAAAAAACTGATTGTAAAGCAAGAAAAAAAACAAAAAGCAAGCATCATTATGATGAAGATACATTTAAATGATTTATGTTTAGCTTAAATTTTAAAAGATAATTAACACATGTTTTTATTAGGATACTATATATACAAGGATACTTTTACTTAATGAAACTTACTGTGAACATCATTAAAAATAATAAAATATTTTCAAGACAGTTTAAAAGGTTGTAAGCCTTTAATTGGTTTCTTTTCAAATATTTTAACATATTAAGCCATCACCAGACACCATATTTTAATACAATTGTATAATAATTTTGCATATTTTTAGGAATTCTGAGATTCCACCCAAATTAGTATATTTCGACGCAGTTAAAAATCATTTTAATTTTTTTGATTGGAACCATTTACCTCTCCTGAAGAAAAAACTATTTACTTTTACTATTCGATGAATTTAGTTGTTTTTTTTAAATATATTACAAACATTCTACTCCATCACTGCAAATTTACAGCATTTTAGACTTCAATTATCTCGTAAATTTAAAGGGACCAAATACACCGCAAGGAGTCTCTTAAATCATCCCGCAGTTAGTTGAGGTTAATACTACAATAGTCATAGCTCTTATGTTAGATGTCAGATATCTTATGCAACACATAACATTTGGAAATCATTATACTTTTAAAGTACTACCATACCTTTATAGATAACAACTTTATGAAACTATTTTCAACTAGATGTTATAGTCTATCCATTGGAATTGCAGTTATCGAGCATTGATTATATATATATATATATATATATATATATATATATATATATATATATATATATATATATATATACACACACACACACACATACACACACACATAGTATTTACCTAAAACATGTACGTAAGTTTAATCCGTACACCGGATACATACACTTTATACCGGTAAACACACACACACACACACACACACATATATATATATATATATATATATATATATATATATATATATATATATATATATATATATATATATATATATATATTTACCTTTGTTACCGAGGTTTGTATTCACTTTCTCTTTGAAGCATGATTTTATAAAATTCATGAAATTAAATGAAGTAACAAGTAACTTAAGTGAAAGAGACAATCAAAGATAAATAAATTTGGAAACATGATAAAAAAAAAAAAATGAGCGGATAAAAAAAAATAGAATAAAACAAAATAAATCAATAGAAAAAAATGTCTTCGATATTATTTGTTGCTAAACCGCTTATTTGTTCCTAGTTTATTCACTTTTGTTTTCCTTTTTTAAATTTATTTTAATTGTTTGTCTCTTCTATTTAAGTGGCCATGTTACTTCATTTAATTTCATGAATTTTATAAAATCAGCAAATAAAATAGAATGAAATAAATAAAATTAGAAGAGAAAATAAATGCAAACTTCCGCAACAAAGCACAAACCAGAAAACAGAGAAAAAAAAAATGTCAGCTTTCATTAGTCAGTCAGTTTGTCTAGGCATTCTTTATCACTATAAAATATTTTTCTTAGCCTATAAGAGCGAGGAAACGAGCATTTAAAAGATATTTCAAAGAGGTTCCTCAATATGCCATAACCAGTGCATATTCTAAGAACTCAAAGCTTTATTGCCTAAAATGTTGGTTCTAAAACTTGGTCAAGTGAGTCAGCTGAATACTGAAATAACGGAAATAACCTTCTTTATATATATATATATACTATTCAGTACAAATTGTGTATACAATGTGTTTGGAATTTCGTACATTTTTGTTATTGTACGGGAATCCAGTCTTAGAATTAGGTTTTTTTATGTTCAGTTCTAGGATTTAGCTTTATTTTTTTTAATATCAAATAAAAAGAAAAAAAAATACTGAAGTAGCATCTAGCAAAATCGTACGGCACAGCTCCTGAAAGTTCTTCAAACTAAACAATACAGACAAGGATCCCCACAATAAAAATTTTATAGGACTTCTTTTTTCTGCTTTGGACAACAGAGAGGGAATAACCCATTTTCAAAAACATATGCCTTGGGATGGGGGAGTTTCCCGTTCCTCGCGGCTCCAGAGTATTTGGTATTTTTCCAGGAAAGTTCAGTAGTTTCTGCCAGGACGATCCAGGCAAAATTAGCCCATTACATTGTCTCTCCAACGACAACAAACATCGTCATGCCTAATAATAAAAATATTGTAAATTACGTTCGGAAATTCCATTAACTAGTAATAAATAATCCCCATGGACCAACATTTAAAAAAAAAAAAAAAAAAACAGTGTTAATTTATACATTTCTATTGAACGTTTCGGGGATATTATGTCCCCCACTTCAGCATCTAAATACAACAATAATAAATTATCAAACTAGTAAAGATAACTAAATTTGAATTAAGTAATCGAACTTAAAACGAATCGAAATAAATGATAAAAAAAGAACATTGGCGCGAAGATAAAACAAATTAAACTACAAATTGCCCAATTGTTCAATGATATCAATAGTAATTTGCATAATAATACAGTAAATGAGCATATATTGAACCAAATAATATCACGGGGACAAAAATAAATAAATATAATGATAAAAACAGATAACTTCAAGTTCTTCAGTTTTCGATCCCATCCAATTATTGCTAAATGCTTTAATATAATAAAGAATGATAACTACTCAATAGCGTGGAAATACAACAATTTCATCTCAAATCATTTGAGCAAACTAAAGGACACTATCCAAAAAATGGATACTATAAATAATATTTATCAACTAGTTTCTTCCTATCCTTTCCTTCCGGGCTAATCGCTTTTTTAGCTTAAATCCGAATATCATCCAAAATATTTTTTCGCATTAAATGTAAGAATATTTCTTTTAGCTTGTAAGAATACCTTTCCAACTGGATAACAAAATACTAAATCGGTTAGATAGTGACTGAGGTATGGCAGATTGTTTATATTGCTACGGTGGCCATCTTGTATGACGTCGCCACAGTGTTGGCAGGTCAGCCCTGTATTTTCCCGCAAAAACTCTCTAAATTTTCCCCTAAATTCACCAACGTTAACCCTAAACTTATATAAATTTTCCTCAAAATTCACCAACTTTAACTCTAAATGTTTAATTCTTATTTTTCTATTAGTATAACTAAAATTAAACCCTACTATAAGAATAAATGATTAGAAAAGTAAAAAATACCCCAGAGGGAGAATAAAACCCTAAATCTAGGGGAAAAAACCCAATATGGCAACATTGCGACGCCACAGGCATACGCAATAGCTGTGAGGATGTCACCATGAAAATTAATTAACTACATAATTTTTGTGATAAAATGACCCCACTGGCACCTTCCATTCATTAACTTTCCATTTTTTTAACCTATGATCGCGGACTATGGAAGGTTTAATTGACATTTAAAGATTTGTGGACAGCATAAAATAAAAATATTAAATGACAACGTCGAGAATAAACTAAAAATAGGCAATACTAACAAGATACGAAGACCTGTCCATCAAAACTTCAACACAGTTCAATCGGTAAATCACAGACAGAAGTGAAGCGTCTTAAAACTGTAGAAACCCTTCCTTCACTACCAGACATCTTATTTCTATACCTAGCAGCATTTCCGTCCGACCCCCTCAGTTTTTATATTTCTTTTGTGATCTGCAGTAAGCAAAATTTCCATTTCCTTTCTTACATCCTTCCCTCCCCCCCAGTTTCATCATTCCCTCTACTATACTCTATTTCTTCATTTCCATTCTCATATATCTATCTACTTACCCTGCCTTTGTCACCGTATTCTCTTTATTTTTCTTGATATATTTCTTTATAAGAATATTTCCATATATTCGGTTAGTTCGATATTTAATAATACTTTTTAATTTAATAATTTAATTTAATAATACTTCTTAACGATTTCATTGTTTTTTTCTGATACAAATAGGTGCATAAGGGGACATCTCAACTATAGTGATAATATATAAATCCATACTTTTAGAAAAGGTTATTTAAAATTATTAGTTACAGTTTTACATGGAAATTAAAATCTATTTAATTACTTAGGTAAAATTAAAATCTCTCCAGTCTCAGCGACCGAAATCGATTCCAGGGAAGCACAATAGCTATTAAACTATATATCTGAGATTATCCATAAGTTTTACGTACAAAGTTAGAAAGAACAAGATGTAAGATTATAATGCTAGTAAACAGTTGAAAATGATTAAATAAAACATGATTATAATTTAGATTTGAAGTTTTAATTGATTAACGCCAATGTATCATATTACCTATATAGTTAATACTGTTAATCCATCCTTTAAATTTTTCGAAGTAATGCAAAACAAACTTGTAATAAATGAAATCATGACCATTTTTTATTAATCGACGTAGACTTGTTTATTTATTATATTTAATTTTTCGGTTTCCACTCATCATCTATGGAATGCTTTTGAATCTATGATGTTTTCTCTATTTTATAACTCTTTAAAGCATTGTTATTATGCCTTATTTGTAACAAAAAAAGGATTAAATTTAATATTTAATAAAAATAAAATTTATATAAATCTATAATTATCTATAATAATTGATTATTAACTAAAATTATTTTAAAATGAATTCAAATTAATTTAAAATTTATGTATAATCATTTAATATTAATTAATAATTAATGAATAATTAATTAAATTTTATTAATTGGTGTTTAATCACTATAATCATTAATTATAATTATCTATAATTTATATAAATCTAATCTTTATATCTCATTTTATATTTTATACCAAAAGAGATCAACGGATCTCTGAATCTTAATCTCTCTAATCTAAATAGCTTAATATCTATAATCTCTCTCTTAATCTATATAATCTCTCTCTCTCTTAATCTCTATAATCTCTTAATATCTTAATCTCTTAATTAATTATAATTATCTATAATTTATATAAATCTAATCTTTATATCTCTTTTTATATTTTATATCAAAAGAGATCAACGGATCTCTGATCTTAATCTCTCTAATCTAAATATCTTAATATCTATAATCTCTCTCTTAATCTATATAATCTCTCTCTCTTAATCTCTGTAATCTCTTAATATCTTAATCTCTCAATTAATTATAATTATCTATAATTTATATAAATCTAGTCTTTATATCGCTTTTTATATAAAATATAAAAAGAGATCAATCAGTCTCTTTTATTATCCACGCTAATTGCAATTAAAGAAAAAATTACAGTATTCCAAGCTGAAACATTTTAGCTTAAGTCGAAAATTAGAGGGAATAAACAATAGAGTGCACGCCTTTTGGCAATAGATATATGCCTCTGAATTTTAAATTAATAATATCTGATTTTTTTTTTAAACTAAACCCGAACCAATTCATCCGAAAACTTTCAAACGGCAAACCTCTCCCACTCTCCTCCCCCAATGCAAACCCAAATCTCCACTGTAACGTATACGCCGTTGATTTCTATGCCAAAATTCTCTATACGAGTTCCTAACTTTACGTAAACTAAAATTAAATTTCTCTCATCCAACATACATAGTTGGTATAACAGTATTGTGTTTGAAAAACTATTGCAGTAGTCGTAAAATTTATTCCTCAGCGAAGAAATTATTTTATCTAGCACGCGTTTTTATTGTTCGAAAGTAAATAATGCTTCTTTCCTGTATTAATTGTAATATAAAAAAAATAACTAGCTATTATTAAAATGTTTTAGTAATAGTTGTTTAAAAATATTAGAAACGATTCCTTGAAACATTATTTGTATTACTGGTAACATTTTTCTGTTGGATTTCAAAGCATTAGTTCACATTTTTACATCCGTCTTGAAATTTACTACATTTTTTTTATATTTTTAGTGATATATATGAATTCAATAAACTTTCTACTTTTATCGTCGGCCTCTATATTTAAAATTTTGGCATTATCAAAATCAAATTTATGGTTATTGTCAAATTATGTCTGGCTAATGCTGTTGTATTTATGTTTTTATGATTTTTGACATTATTTCTATGTCGATCAATTCTAGTTTTTATATTTTGTGATGTTTCACCTATATAATATTGATCCGGACATCGTTGGCAATTAATTTTGTAAATTACGTTTTGTCTATTATTCTTATCTATTTAATCTTTTGTGTTAGTGATAAATTTATTCAATTCATTATTATGATACACCCCGAAATCAATTGTATTGTGGTCATATTTGATAAAAGCTTTTTTGATTTTATCCGTAATTCTCGGAATGTATTTCAATTTATGAAATTGCTTGTCGTTTGTATTTTTGATTTTTGTGTCATTAATTTTTTTCTTTTTCACTGGTATTTTTATTTTCATTGTTAATTATTACAAAATAATCGGTGATCATGCCTTTTTTTCTTTTTGTTATATTTATAATATTATTGTGAATAACTATTACTTCCTTTGAACCATTATTTTTCCTCTCATTTTCCTTTTCATTAAGGAATTTGAACCACAATTATTAATTGCTCTACACAGATAAAAATTATTTTTCAAAATTAAAAAAATGTTATTTTTTATTATTTTTAAAAATCTATTGTCAGTTAATTTAATTGCATTCATAATTAATTTTTTTGGCGTGTTCCAAATTTGATGTTTCGAATGATTAGAATAGTAATTTAGAATCGTGAATAGTAATTATTCATTTCTAGGTATCTAATAATGTTATTAATCGGTGATTCTGAAGTAAATTTTTTATTTTTTTTTGGCAGTGTTTA
This sequence comes from Rhaphigaster nebulosa, assembly GCA_948150685.1. Lineage (NCBI taxonomy): Eukaryota > Metazoa > Arthropoda > Insecta > Hemiptera > Pentatomidae > Rhaphigaster > Rhaphigaster nebulosa. Next base: position 80,759,851 of record OX411307.1, on the reverse strand, counting down.
ATAATTCTAACAGTTCTTTATCGTCATCGTTCTTCGTAATTATCAATAAATCATCTACGTATTTTCAGACATTTTGTTAATTTGTTTACTTAATAATTTATTCATATGACAACCACTTAAGATAGTAAAAGTTCTTTGAGAACTTTATCGTAAGAACTTTTATAGACAAGTTCTATATTAAAAAAGTTCTAGTTAGAGATTTTTAGTGAGATTATAATAAAAGTTCTCATTATTAGAGTTCCCAATTAAATCTGTAAAATACTTATGGAATAGTGTCTTGAAAGGTTTTTTTATCTTACAATGTTATTTCTTTAAATAAACATTCTGTAGGTGATTTAATTAAAAATAAAGACATTTTTCCATTAAAATTAATGTTCAAATGTTAAATAAAAAGGTAATTGTTTTTTTTTTCAATTTGTTCTTTTATTTGGAATTTAATTTATTATCTATGTTTTTTATTAAAAGATTTTTTAATTTTTTCAACAATTCTGCTGCCTCCCGAGGTTTCTCCCACCTCCCTAAGATTTCATTCAAGCTTTGCCACATGGGTATGTGAAAACTCATATTTGAGAACTTATATTTTAAATGTTCTAGTAGGAACTTCAATTAACAGAACTTATATAAAAAAAAGTTTTGGGATGAACTTAAATTAACAGAACTTCTATCAAACACTTTTAATGATATAAGCTCTTAAGAAACTTTTTATCAGAAGGTTCTTTTGTGTAGAACTTTTATATTAATACTTTAACTGTGAAAGTTCTTGTAAAACAGTTAAACTGAAACTATTTGAAAAAGTTCAATAATTGTTTCAAGCCTTGTTTTAAAGTGACCATCAGTGGTGCTTCAATCCCATATTTTTCTTGTATTTGGTAATATTTCCAAAAAAAAAATATATTATTAATAGGGATAAAGATAGCATTGATTCGATAACGTAGGAACGGTAGCCGCTCTCCTCAATCCGATTGTTAATTCAGGAACATGGACCCTTCCAATTTATCTAATTGAAAATCGTGCCAGTACGCGCATCGAAGAACACCCTTCATATGAAGGATTGGGGGGAAAGGCACGCAGCGGGGGATGAAATCATCGCACACAAGTGAGAAAGTGGAAACCAATCCGAAAATGGCTTGCGATTGGAGTAGGAACAAGGCAACCTTTGTCTTCATTAAAGCCCCTACATTTTCCACTAACCCCCACCCCCTCTCCTCAGCATAGGATTTAAACCTACCCACCTATGACGCGTTTCACCCTCGGTAAGCCACAGATAAACCTAACTGGAATAATAGATAAGTTCCATTAAGGCAAGTGGATAAGGGAATTACAGGATGAACGTTGGTAGTTGCGTCTGGACTTGGTTCACAGGCTGGAATAATTTACTTCAAAACTGATAATCCATAGCTGTTACTAAAAAATGCATTAAACAAATATATAGATGTGTGTGTGTGTGTGTGTGTGTGTGTGTGTGTGTGTGTGTGTGTGTGTGTAAAATACTGGGTGTTACTCCTCTGAAAATACTTCATTATTTTCAATTACTTTGGCACATTTTACTCCTGAGATTATACCACTATTTTGGTTAAGATTTGAAAAACTTTGCGTCATTGAGTGATTCAGAGTGGATAAAAGTCGACTTCATTAGAGGAAAAACGAATCAAGGCATAGACAAATAATTGTTCATATTTATTCAGGATTTAATTACCTTTGATTTAATGCACGTTTTTGTTGAGTGTCAATATTTTTTGTACAATTTATAAAAAATGACTGTGACAGCTTACATTTTAAAACATAATTTTATATTAAGTATAAAATTTATCACTTAATATTTTCTCTTCAAACCTAATATTACAGCTTAAATACCAACATTAAATATGGAATTAAAACTGAGTTTAACTAAATAAAGGCTAAAATCTAGAAAGTTTTTTTTTTTTTTAAACATAAAATACTACTCTTAAAACCCTGAACATTATTAATACGAATTATTATAGGAGAATATAATAATAATAATAATATTATGTAATGAAAGATTTAAATGCTAAACTATGGTTTTCATAAAATAATAACTTGTTGGCGTCCTCATGTATTTATTATACCACACTTTGTTCCCCATGAAGGGCTAAGTGATTTTTCCAGAACCACGCAAAACCTTCAGGTTGTACCTCCGATACATAGATCATGAAAAATCAAGCACCCACTTCGAGTGCTATCTCAGGTTACAAGGACATCAGTGTTAGTGATATCATAAAATTAATATAAGTAAATCACATATTACGAAAAAAATAAAATAGAAAAAACTGATTCAAGAAAACATGATATTATTATAAAATGATAGACAACATTCGCGAGGAAGAGAAGGGTGACAGACGCTGTCAGCAAAAATAAAGGAAAAAGAAAGCTGTCATTGAGAAATTGAATAAAATGACAGACATACTTTTTATTTCAGATCTTATTCAATATTTTGTTCACTCTCACATTTTCTGTATAACATTATAGCTTTTACAAGGAATTCCTACTTTTGAACATACTTTGTTTAACCTTACTGTATTTTGACATTGCAAGGTAAATTTAAAAAGCTTCATGGACCACACTTCACGAACAAATTTAATACATTAATTTAATATATGCACACATATATACACCCAATGCAAACACACCCATACACAAACACACACACATACGCGTGCACACACACACACACACACACACACACACACACACACACAATCATACCCTGTATGTGATTTTGCAAGAAGAAAAATCATGAAACTTTTATACATGTTTCATCTATTTCAGTAAAAATTGTATTCGAAATAGGAAATAATCAAGTAATTAGCGATGCTAATGGAAAATTTAAATGATCACATAATGTGCCAGTATGTAACGAATCGTTGCTGCTGGCAGATTCAAATTGTTTGTGTAAAATTACTTACTGGTTACAAATTTAACTTACTTTCACATTATTGATAGTCTTAAATTTGGTTATTTAAAAGATTTTTATTTACTATTTTATTTGTATCCCCATGTATTCAAACAATGCATTACTATACATACGTTATTATAGTATAGAACAACATAAGTATAAAATTTAATATTTTTATTTGAAATTAATATTAAATAATTATAATAAAAGCATTTATTTTTTTTTTATGAAAAAATTAGCCTTTGGCCTATTTTATAGTGAACTTCCTAAGAAAATGTTTACTACTTGCCTAAGTCATTATCAATTAAACTGTCACTTTTAAAATCTGAAAAAAAAAATTCAAACTAGGAGAAACTAGTTGGGGCCCTTCGCAAATGTTATGCCAGTGTCAAAGACTGCAAAATCGGACTCATAAGAATTTCTAGGTATCTTAAAAAAAAAAAAAAAAAAAATAGATCAAGAGAGTTACGCAATAATTTTTTGTTTTCATGATTAATCCCAATTTTTTTCGCGTTGTTATCTAATAGTACTAGTTGCAGTTGTGCGATGGACCTGCAATAATCAAAATGTACTTTTTTGATTTAAAATATGTATTGAACATTTTTGAATTTTACTTTGAACAGAATATAAGTCGCGCGAACTTTTTACAAGAAATTTTGTTGCAAATAAAAAAAAAAAATGTTTTTAAACATGAAGTAGCCCAAAATATACTTTGCTTTGAGATGATCTGAATGCTGATTGAAATAAAAAATGAAAGAAAGTGTGCTGGAAACCGAAAATATAGCTGGAAATCGCTATTCAAATTAGTATTCCTGAATGTAATATCACCACTAATCCATTATGTATGCGGTATATACGTCTAGTTTACATCATAAAAAGTATAAAGTTTCGAGGTTTTTTGGCTGCCAAAAGTTCTCCCGAGGTCACCCGTGTTAGCATTTCTGCATTACATGTGTGCACACAATTAAACAAGTTAAAAAATTGAAGCTTCTACCACACCTTTTACATCCTAGACCCCATTTTGACCCTCTACTGACTGCCCTATCGATTTTTTATTATTTACTTTCCTGTTACTTTTATCTTTATTATGATATATATATATATATATATATATATATATATATATATATATATATATATATATATATATATATATATATATATATACTAGTCACTTAATCTATGTTAGGATAATTATTATAGCACATACCTGAAATTCAGCATAACTAATTATCAGCGACTTTAGTAGGGATTATACTGTATATATGTTTATCATTATAATTATCATAGAAATTAGTTCACTGAATATTACAAACACAAAAGCTTATTAAATCATTATTAATAAAATAAATTATTGGTGGTAGATAATCAACTGTAATGTATATCATGGAAATAAACATTAAAAATAACATGAGGGTATGTTTGGTTAGCAATGTCTGCTTTAGCAATAAAAAATCATATTGACTGAGCAATCATTTTTAATTAACAAAAATTAAATTCATAATTTTAATATTTGAATCATGGTTTATTTTTCTTAAATTAATTAAATTATTGAAGACAAAAAAAAATAACTAAAATAAAATGATCTTGTATGTTGGTAATTCACAAATAAACTCAATTTGACTGTCCTAAAGTTTCTAGAAGCTCATCATTTTTCATTTTTTGCATTTTTTCCCAATCTGCATTCAGATCATCTCAGAGCAAATTATTTGTTGGACTATTTCATGTTTAAAAACATTTTTTTTTTTAATTTGCAAAAAAATTTCTTGTAAAAAGTTCGCGCGACTTATATTCTGTTCAAAGTAAAATTCAAAAATTTTCAATACATATTTTAAATCAAAAAAGTACATTTTGATTATTGCAGGTCCATCGCACAACTGCAACTAGTACTACTAGATAACGCGAAAAAAATTGGGATTAATCATGAAAACAAAAAATTATTGCGTAACTCTCTTGATCTATTATTTTTTTTTAAGATACCTAGAAATTCCTATGAGTCCGATTTTGCAGTCTTTGACACTGGCATAACATTTGCGAAGGGCCCCAACTAGTTTCTCCTAGTTTGAATTTTTTTTTCAGATTTTAAAAGTGACAGTTTAATTGATAATGACCCATGTAAGCAGTAAACATTTTCTTAGGAAGTTCACTATAAAATAGGCCAAAGGCCAATTTTTTCATAAAAAAAAATAAATGCTTTTATTATAATTATTTAATATTAATTTCAAACAAAAATATTAAATTTATTACTTACATTGTTCTATACCAGAATAGCTTATGTTTATTAATTCCTTGTTTGAATACATGGGGATACAAATAAAATAGTAAATAAAAATCTTTTAAATAACCAAATTTAAGACTATAAATAATTTGAAAGTAAATGAAATTTGTAACAAGTAAGTAATTTTACACAAACAATTTGAATCTGCCTGCAGCAACGATTCGTTACATAATGGCACTTTATGTGATAATTTAAATTTTCGATTAGCGTCGCTAATTACTTGATGGATGTGACAGTAGCAGGTGCGGGGTTGTACTGAGAGAGTAAATGTCAGCAGTGGGGTATGTTGGATACCGCAATAAATTCAATAACATAAAAAAAAAAAAATAATAAAAAAAAAATACAGACAAATGCGATTCGTTAGGAGTAATACCCGAGATCCGAGCCCGGAAATTATTTTATTTAATCAGTTAATGTGGATGAAAAACTACGATTGTTATACGCTGTTCATTTACGTACCTTACAATAATTTAACTACTCTACTAAGCTCACGACAAAATCAATACAATCTAGATCTAAAAATTTTAAAAAACATTTATAATCATAAGAAAAATTCAAAACAGAAAACAAAATAATTCCATGACTTTCGTCATCAAAGTTCATTTTATCGTTTCTTCATTTTTATTACATTCATCAGAATGTGACATAACAGGTAATCTATATAAACTAGACTCCATATATTAAAGTGGTTCAATTTTATTTTAAAATGTTACAAGTATAACCGAATATGCTGGATCGAAAAATACTAACATGGAAAATTGGAAAAACCTCTCAGCTCTCGTGCCATAGGGACTGCTTCTACCAGATGCCCCTCCTTCCGGCCCCTCTCTCTTTTCAAAAAATATTTTTAGATATTTTTTTCTACCACTTCTTCTCCGTAGATGTTTCCAGGAAGGCGTCTCAGACTTCGGATGTCTACCTTAAGTGGGTTAGTACCCAGACTTTGCTTAGCTTTCTAGAGCTTCTTACCTGTTAGAGGAATTTTATGTTCGACACTTCAGAATTTTTATTCCAGACCCGATAGTTTATTTTTTTTTTTTTAAATCAATATTCACTGAACTTTCTCAACCTGATAATTAGGGGACAAATAGTAGAAACGAACGGTATATGTTTTAGATAAAATCGGTGAAGAAAAATTTCTTTTTTTTTCAAGAGGCGAAATATTTTTGTTGGAGAAAAATAAAAAATAACATACATAATAGTATTTAAAAAGACGGAAAAAATAAGCTTTAAACAATTGAAGTCGGGCAACGACTTCGCGCGCGCAAAAAAATTAAAAACCGCATAATATGGCCATTATTTGGCATTTAATTACTTATTAGTAATATAGATGTATAATATACCGTTGGAAAGCTAAATATTTAAGAAAAATTAAAATCTAACAAATTAAGTCGTAGAAGGTAACGGAGGGTGACGAAAATGACATAAACTGAAGTGATTGTTGTAGTTAATAATTTCTACTTCTATTTTATTTGATAGACACTAAATGTTTCCATGGAAAATATATGAAATATTCTTTTATTGTACTTTTGTGAGAGAAGACGTGAAGAAGTGCACGCTGAATAATAAAATATGCTGAAAATATTTAAATAGTGTTTATCTGAGTTTTTTAAAATTATATTAAAAATGGTTACTTATTAAAGGGTGGTAAGTGAATGTTGTATGATGTACGAAACACACCAGACCATTTAATTTAAATCAATTACTTTCTAAATTAAAAAAATAATAAAAAACGGTTTTATATTTTTATGTAATTTATCCACATATGAAAACAGGTCTGTTTAGAAAAAAATATCTTAATATAAGTGAGGATAAGTAAAATTTATCCACCACGCAACCGCCTTTTGCAGACAAAATATTTCGAAGTCTCTTAAGCGCTGCCCAAGCTGGAACATCTAGAGCCGTAAAAGCTTTCTGAGTAAGACGATTTTCTTTTAAACGTAATTTATTTATTCCCTCAACCTTTCTTAGAAACACAAAGTACTTAAAAAATAATAAATTTTCATAATAAACGCCCCACTTAATAGCAAACTTTTAAAAACATGATTATTAATAAAAATAATCGTGAATTCAACGATTTCTAAGGTCTTATAGGTCACAAAATATTTAATTGCCTTTAAAAAATTATTATGATTTAATATATTTAAGGAAGAAAGAAAAAAATGTCTTTCATTTTTTAAAAATATAATCCTGTGATTTTAACCCTTTTACGTAAAATAGAGTCTATAGATGTCCTAAATGTTATTAATAATATAAAGACAAGTTTATAAAAAAAAATATTTTTTTTTATTTTTACTGAATAGTTCTTATAACTTTATTCGTATTTCCATGAAAAATATTGGGCGTCTTGTGCCTATCGGAGAAATCGAAGTTGCGAAGTCCAAATTGCGGTAACAGAGTTCCACTATTTCACATGAAAATTTGTCAGAAGACAATTAAATTTTATTCGGTAAGTATGAAATCTTTATTAAATTATAATACACTAAGCATTAATAATCTATTAGTGTTTGGCGTTCCTCATATATTTCAGAGTGAGAGCCAAATAGTTAACATTTCGGTAACGTGCCTATTAAAGATGTAAACAAATTAAGTTATAATTGTTTTTTGGAATGGTATAAAATAAATAAATTAAGGACTGGTAAATGATGTGCCACTTCTATAAATTTGTTTTTATTGAAAACTTGTTTCAGATGTTATACATTCGTCTTCAGTTCTAAAAACACACAAAAATTCAAAAATCGGTTATTTAAAATACAGTTTATGACTTATTTTTAATACGTATTACAAATGTATTTTAAATTGCTGATTTTTTAATTTGGATATGTTTTTAGAACTGAAGATCAGAACATTTGAAACTAGTTTAAAAAAAAAAAAAAAATTATAGAAGTGACAAATCATTTATCAATCCCTAATTAGATTGATCCTTCTATACCATCATGCGTACGTCAACTGAAATTAAATAAATATCAAACTTTTTTTTTCTATAATAAACCTAATATTCATTTTATCAACATTTGATACCGATATGTAGTGATAAAGTAAGTACTATATATCTGTTTTTCCATATCATAGCAATATTGAAACCATGCTTTCCAACAAAAAAAATATTGTCGTGAAACATTACTGAGGAACCTTTTTTTTTAAAAAAATCATGTCATTATAAGGAAATGATACACATCGGTAATATATTAGTTACGAAGTATCTCTAATGCCAGTAGAATAACTAAAGAGTAAACTGTAAAGCACATAAAACACATATATACAGACAAAAATAGCACATCTTTAACAGCCTAAAAAAGAGTCAATAGAAAAAGTACCTCACACTGGAACAGTTAAAACGTGTTCCGTGCTTCTCTACTTAGTCTTTATCAGACTGTTGAGGCAAGATGTGCTTTCTTTAGTCTGCATTAATTAATTTTTTTTTTTTTTTTGGATGTGTATTTTGTAAGAAGAAGGCAAGTAATCACCCAAATATCTTTAATCGCCAAATTGGGAGTAAGTTTTAAGGATAAGAATGAAAATTGGATCAAAAATTATTGTTAAAAATATTACTTGAAATAAAAACTTTGTTTATTTCGGGGGAAGGGGCGATATATCCCCCAATCTCTGCCCCTGCGAACGCCACTGAATTAGACTTGCTGAAGATATGCGGTCTTCTGATTTGCATCTATGTGACCTAATTTTTTTTTCTGCCCTAATGATACTTGAATCGGTGAAATGTCTGGTAATGACATTGCTTCAAACTTCAACACTCCTTTATTAACGTTTTGATGTTCCGGACAAAGCTATCTATTATAAAAAAAAAATTCTTATCTACAACACATAAGCTAATAACGCATTATTATACTACTTAAAAATACCATATTACATAGCAGTTAATTTATAAATTGATCGATCTCACTATATTAGTCACTGTCAGAATTAATTGCATTACTAAATATCATTTACCTGTATGTACTCAATTACATAATTATATTCCATACTAAATTATTTCTCAACATCTAATGTACTATATTACTGGCCACTTCATTGTATAATTCAACATATTATTTCTCCTTAAACATTACATATTAATCTCATTAATTTGTTATTATATAAGTCAATTCATCAAGTGATTTTTCATAATTATATTCCATAAAACGACTTGAATTAGATGTGAAATGCCTAAACGGTATGAGAAATAAATAAAAGAAGAACTAGCACCTTCTAGAATTACTCCGTTCGATGGAAATGAGATGAGGAGAAACGTGCTCCAAGAGGGAGACACGTCTCAACGAGGCTGACATTTTATTTTGGCACTGGAGCTAAATTCCCTCAACAGATCAGGTGTGAAAGGAAGTCTTATTTAAAGCACCTTAATTTTTTCCTTGTGTGCAATTATGATTTCTCTTAAGTGAATAAATTACGTTTTTCCGTTATTAATAACAATTTATTTTCAAAAGTCTTCGAAGTGAAAGCAATAGAATTGGAAATGAGTATTAAAATATTCGGCTTGCTTGGCATTTCTGTTCGTAAAAGTTATTCAATAAAGAACTTTAACTGTCTTCGCATCTTATGCATTGCAACAAGAATAACCGAATAAATTTATATTTAGTATATAATATAGTTTATATTTATCCATTTTTTCATTACTACTAACAAAGAGAAGCATATTTATATCAAATAAACAAAATTAAAGGTACTTTAGGGAAAGCCATTTTGAAAATTCGACATTTAAGTCCTGTCAGACTATTTCAATAAGGATAAGACATATCTCATATTAATGGCCATTGAATTGTGAATTGATATAGCGAGGTTCATAAAAATTGTTAAAAGCATTTTTTGAGAAAATTGTAAAAAAACGTGTGAAATCGATGATATAAAGCAGCAGTTCAACTAAGTCGATTTTAACCAAAAATTTGCAGTAATATCCCAGGCATATAATTATCTTAAATACGTAATTTCAGTCTGTAAAACTTTTCGTTTTTGAGCTAGGCTGTTCACTTACACACACACACGTAACGAAGACTTAGTTATTTGGACTCGGGGGACAAACGTGTATCTCCGTTGAAAATTAGGGTTCCAATTTTTTTACGATCGCAATACTTACCCGTACTATATATTCCATTTATAGGAAAGGGAAAATAAAAACTAAACCAATAGCAATAGTTCATTCTTAAGAGGACAAAGTCCAAATAAGACATTTTATTTAACTGATTAGAGTACAAGACGTGAAGTGTAACCAATGAAGTATGTTCCTAGCAATATACTATGAAATGGGATTAGGAGCAGTACAGTAAAGATAAGGTAATTACATTAATTTTATAAAAACATTTATATAGAATATGAATAAATTATGTAGTATAAAGTTAAAAGGAATATAATTAAGTTTACAATAAAAAGGAAGCCAAAATCCCTTTAACAATAATAAAAAACTGAATCCATATCAACATACAAGTGATAATGTCGAGTATACAAAACTTAATCTACACTACACGAAATATAAACACGAAAAGGCTTATACACACTGTAAAGGGGCATTTAGACGACCGAATCAGACCAGACAGGAGAAAACGGGTCGTGTAAACGCTCACACCGGACCAGATATGGGCGTGGCTACTTGAACGGGTCCAGATCACACCGGATCTGAGAAAACGGGTAGTGAGCAAAATTAGGAGTGGCACTAGTTTCCCCCACCTTCTGACACAGCGGTCAGAAGCTCCACCCCTTCCATCTGACAAAACATGTATTGTAGCCTATTGAATTTCTTTGAGGGATAAATTATTAGTATACCCGAGTTTGGCTCTCGCATTTAATACAAAATAACGTTTTCACACAGTCTCGACTTGCTTCCATTGTTGTCATGACAACGGCACGTAAGTTGGCGTACGGCCCGTGCGGACCTATACCGTGTGTAATCTCAAAAACGGTAGGTTTTAGGGCTAAAGCCTATTATGGTATTAAAATACGCTGGACCAATACGTTCCCTGGGAACGTATAGAGTCTTGATGCCCGCGTTGAAAACTATAAAACACAACTTATTCCGTCTCGATCCGTCGATTCTCAGTCGTCAAAGCTTTGAAACCTTCCAGTTTTTCCATCTCTTTTATTTAAGCCCTAGTAAGAATTTAAGAATGGAAATAAGGATACCTCACTTATCCTTGAATACCTTATTCATCAAAATCCATAGAAGAGTTGTTTTCAAAATTAGAATTAATGGAAAGGTTGTGTTTGAAATACTTCGAAATATCAATATGTGACTTACTTCAAGAGTTGTAGTGTGCTTTGAATGCAGCCGTTATTTAGAGGTAATTAAATTAATTAATTGAATAATTATAAACAAAAGTTACGGGGCAGGAGCGTCCGGAAGAGTGAACAAAAAGAATTTTGTCCTCTAATTTTTTTATAGAAAGGCACGATGGGAAATTCCACCCGTTGACCCATTCACGTCGCCCCAATCAAATCTGGTCTGGTCTGGCGTTTAAACGACCCGGTCTGAGGTCCCATTTTGTTCCAACCGTTCTGCCTCGCCCATATCTGGTCCGGTGTGAGCGTTTAGAAGACCCGTTTTAGGGATGTGGCACCCGTTTTCTCCGGTCTGGTCTGGTCCGGTCGTCTAAACGACAATCCGATCGTATAAAGGCACAATCACGTCAAAAAGTGTGGCCACGCCTACTTTAGCGCACTACCCGTTTTCTCCAGTCTGGTCTGGTCTGGTCCGGTCGTCTAAATGCCCCTTAATATAAATTAGTTTATTATATATGTGTGCGTGTGTGTGTGTGTGTGTGTGAGAGAGAGAGAGAGAGAGAGAGAGAGTGTGTGTACAATATTTTGTCATTTTTATTTTTATATTTCATAATGTTTTTCCGTCTTCCATCACATTACTTTTGTTATCTCATCAATTATCGTGTGCTGATAGAGTGTATAAAAGGTAGGGCTTGAATCCTCGTTTAAATTATGGAAAAAAACCAAATGCCTATTCGGCAAGTGTTGAAATTTTTCAGTGAAGCGGTAGTTACATCATAATCTAACGCTTAGTTTAGAGCCCTTCAATGGTTATGGCTATTCCAAAAAAAAAAAAAAATTGTAAAGGGGAATAGCACCTGTGACTTGTTCCAAATGAAAGGTTTTATTTTCAACAAAATTTTAAATTTTGATTTAAATTTGATTTACTGGAGAAATATATTCTTTTTTAACTAGACTTTTGAACTTTGATCAAGGCTGTGTCCCGGCGGAATTCGCAGAAATGCAAGTAACATCATACCAAATAAATATCAAATCCTACTTATTTACACAGACGGATAAAAAAATAATAATAATAAAAACTCGGCAATAAAACGCCCCAGTCAGCATGTTTTCGAGGACGAATATTTCGTCTTGAAAAATTCTGAGGAATTTAAACATTTATAATTGACAAGTTCCAGGAACAACCCTTGTATTTACCATTGGATCTCTAAGACATCCAAAGCCTTCAGACCTTTTCGTCCAGTCCCAGATCTCCAGTTACCTTGTGCCAGGAAATATCGTCGACCCTCTTCAATCCGATTTTCGTCCGGAATTCCCCATTCAGTCAACACTGAGAAAAAATTGCCCACAACCTTTATAAAGCTAAGCATTCACCGAAATTACAATTCTAATCCACTATTCTTCGAAAGCCTTGATTCTCCCTTCCCCTAGATATTTTAAAACTTTAAATGCTTTGATCACGTTTTAAAATCCACATTAATCAATCCAAATTCAATTATTATATCAATAAAAGCCCCTGTTGTATTTTTAATATAAAACAATTTTCAAGAAATTTTTTATTTCAACCATCTGGGGAGGGGGCGCCCCTCCGCTCCCTATCTGGATCCGTCAATGGCTCCGGGCTCTATTTTATACAACAGTAAATTAAATGGTTCCAATCAAGTATACCAACTAGTTCCCATTTCGTGTTCACCTCTAATTAGGTATGTAAATATCGATATATATCGTATAGATAATTTTCAAATGAATCGAAATAGTAGTTCAATATATCAATAAAAATTAACAATATTTCGATATATCGGACATCGATGTTTTTAATCTTTGAAAGGGAGAGGGTTTATATTGAATTGAAGGATAAGATAATATAAATTAACAAGTCATAGAATTGTAATAGCTTTTAATAGGAGCAAGTAAATATTTATATATGTATTCCTTATCACAAAAAAGAAAAGAAAATCAATTTATTAACATTTATCGATAAAAAAAAAAATTAAATTGCTCAAACATTAAACAAAAAAGGAAGGAAGAAAATCAATATCAAACGAGTTACTAAAAACCTATCAAAGTATTAACAATTATTAATAAAAAGATTTATTACTTGTTGGTAGAGAAAAATGAACTAAATTACTCAACATAAAAAAATAAAATAGAAGAAAGAAAATAAAAATTGAATTAATAATAAACCAATCAAACTTATTATTAACACATTCATTAAAAACCAAAAAATAAAAAAAAAATATTACTAAAAGACAGGAAAAAAAATTAATTAAACCAATATTTCTTAGGTATGGTTTTTTTTTTTTTTTTTTTTGTCTCTTTTTCTCTTCTATAGTAATCCTATGGGTTGGATCGTGTATTCGTAAAATTTACAAGTTGCATGCTGCAATAGGCAAACTGCCTGGATGGTAATGTAATGTAATGTAAGTATTGTGTTTAAAAATAATCTCATTTTGATGAGCTCACCAGTGAGGGGGCTTCGATTGCCTAGTATCGAAATATTTAATGTTGAAGCCACTTTTTCTGATGATACTAAAACATAAGCCACTTCTGATCAATTTCAGACATTGCAGTGATCAAATGCTGGATTTTTTTTTTTTTTATTCATTTAATTTTGTTTAAATATCGGTTTTCGATACTCAAAATTTAATACCGATATTACGATATATCGAATTACAACTGAGTAGTTTTCTATGTTAATACATCAACTTCTCAAAAATATAGGTTTCTTTTTGACAAATATTCTACACCTATAAATTATTCAGTTTATTTCAAATCTTAAATTTTCCTCTGTCAAATAGGTTTTACAAAATAAATTTGCCTTATCTCCACGAGATGACCTTCTAATTTTTTTTTTGTAATAATTTTCCAAAAGTGGATATATTAACTTTTTAAAGAAAACTCCTCAACTTATTGGACAAAAAAATGTCGATATTTCGATAAATCGATTCTTTTCCAATATCCCGACCTCTAATTAACAAGTCGACTTTTTGACGATTCAGGCATCATCAGGTCAGAAAAACATCACCTAAATGAAGACCAGAGACATCTCATATCAATATTATTAAATAAAGCTCACAAAATAAGAAACAGTACATCATTCCAAAATAATTCAACACCGTAATGTTTTTATTTATTGATTTTAATTATTTGTTTTCTTTAACTCACTAACTGTGGTACATATTATTTAACTTCCATTCTTCTCCTAATCCACGACAAGTCCTCTCTTTCTACATTTCAATCCCGCCTCTTCGTCTACTATTTTACAAAAATTCATTCCCCCACACAACAAACACACACACACACACACACACACACACATATATATATAATGGTATGATATGTTTGATAAGATGATGTTTACGAAGTGAACATAATTAATAAGAATTAACCATAACATAATACGCATTAATTTATAGGTATTTGTTTATTATTTAAATAATTTTTAAACGTGAATATATTTTGATACTATAGAAACAAAGAGTAAATAATAAAAGTGGAGTGAGCTGAAGCTATTATTTTATCTAAAGACGGTAATCAGGAAACAGTATTTCAGAGACGGGATTATTGTATAAGTAAGATAAAAAGACCGCCATGAGTAAGAAACAGTGCCGGCAGCTTTTGAAATTCCAAGAACAGGCTTGGAGAACGTATCTGAAAATGTTCACCGTTAAATAGCCTACCTACTAAATACCTACATTTCCGTAGTTGATAGACTTTGTCCTACAGAGGGTAGCACTGTCGAATACCTTCAACAACATTCAGCCAATCATGTTACGAATGGAAACATAGTCAATGCATCCGGCGTTAGATTGCGACACCATCCGTAACTGTCCCAGCATAAGACAACCAATCAAAATTAAGAATGGAAACGAGGAGAGTATATAAAAGCAGAATCCCTAAGCTTGCATCATTCTTATTCTAACGCCCATCCATCAGCATTCATTCTTCTTATTTCATCAGCCATTCTAGGACTTCACCGCATTCTCTTCTACTGCTGCACTTCACTCTACTCCACAGCCAACTAGACATCCAGCTGAAATCACCTTGCAGTACCCGGTACTTCAAAACAAAGAAGAAGATTAACCAAGTAAAGTTAATTAATTAATTATTAGTTAATTATTAGTTAATCTGCAGAATATTATTTGGATTTTAAAATTAAAACATCATTCAAGTCAAATTAAATTTTAATCGCCATTATTAGTATAGACTGATTGTTAATTAATATAAGGCAAAGTAAGATAATATTTGTATCATCTAATCGGTAAGTATAATATGCTGATTAAAGATATTTCTTTTATAATCTATTATGAGTATAAAAATAAATCAAGCATTTAATTAGAAAAGTATAGTATTAATCCATTATGATTTCAGCTCTCCTAAAATATAAATCATTGAAGACAAAGAAGTAAAAGGTAATGAGAAATTATTTAATAAAATATTTTGTTACATCTTCGTCTGCCAAACAACAATAAAAAAATTCATCACCTTCTAACTCTCCCCTTCAGGGACTTCATATACCCATTTGTTCATTTCATTATTTCAGTTAAACTAAATATAAAATACGAAGTGGAGGGATTTCTGAAGGTTCCTCTACATGTCGTCGGTAGTGTGGAAGCGACTTGTTAATTCGGAGATAAACCGCAAATAACACCGTTTATCGCATCACACCCAAAAATACCATGGCTTCGGAAAACAGTGGATTCGACAAGAGCATTATGGAGAGCTGGTGAAGGGTTCGCGGTGGCTGGCAAGTTGAGTAATTTTTGGAGGCTGGCTAACTACCCGTAATCAGTTTGAATTAATGACCCGGGACCGAGTTTATTAAAGGCTTCCCGGATCGTGCCCGGCAGAAATGAGTTATTTTCGAACTGAGAATGATTGTCTTTGAGCCGGACAATTTCTGAAAACAGTCCTTCAGGCTTTCTTACAGTTTCGGAAAAATAGAAATAGATAAATAAAAGAGAGCAAAACTAAGCAAAAAAAAAAAAAAAAAAACTTACTGTACCTACGGACAAAAATTATTTTTTCTCACCCAGTAAAATGTTCTGGCTATGCTCCTTACCAGGAGTGCCCAACCCAAGACACGCGTGCCAGAATGTGGCACGCTGAGATTTTCGAATTGGCACGCGGTCGGCCAGTAGGTTTTTTTTTTAATTTGTATTAATAATTTTGTCCGAAATCTTATGATAATGCATCAGCGTTGTAAGGCAGTGTAATAGGCAAATGAAGGTAATACTCGATACTAATGATTGATTTTTCCAGAAAGTTCGATTTTGAAAATAATGAGTTTTTATGTGTTTTCTTGTTCTCCTTTAGGTTCAGTTGTGAAGATAAAGATTTATATGTAATTTTCCATGAAGTAAATTATTGTTGTGTAATTAAATTCATTTGCATTAAAATCTATCAACATGCTAAAAAATACTAACTAATTGAAGCTTAGGCCATATAATTTATTGAGGATTGTATAATTTATAAAACTTAAGGTGGTACGTTACAACCTTGTCGTGCACAGAGAACAATTAACTGTTTCCTTACGCGTATTCTTGAAGTACTGGAGTAAACCTTCAGTTAAAGTTTATCCTTTAATATGTATTGATATTGGACAATATTATCGTTATATAATTTAAACAGACCAGGTGCGAACAAAAGAAATAAGGGACGAACAGGTAGAAAGAAGGGCAACTGACAGGCGATGACAGATGTCACCACATAAGAGATAAGGGATAAGTTAATTTAAAAACCCTACCGAGAAGTTAACACTGTAACAATGCCAAAAGCTGGGACACCTAATAAATTTTAAGAACTGTTCCTCTTAGGCTGGAAAAGGTATGATTAAATTATACTAGTTGGATAATGGTTCGCAGATACCGGCTGTCAGGACAAGGGGTGGAGTCATCCGATGAAATCCCAGAATTTCCTCCCTCTATAAAACTAGTCGGCCAATGAACAACGTTTTCGACCCCCTCTTAGGGAGAACAAGAGAGAAAGGGGGATAGAAGCAAGGGGGTGAAAAGAAAGAACTGCTAGACGGATCTTGGCTGAACGCTGACCTCGAGGGACTCAACCCTTCCTAGCTGATCTCGTTTGAGGACGGAACAACGAGACTCTGAAGATGAGAAATGCGCTCTGGCTCCATGACTGAAGATATGTCGGGGAACCCGAGGGAGAGATGCTGAGGAACCATCAACACCAATTAGTACAGATAAGAGATTTATGGCTAAGTCTAGGCTGAATCATTCCATGGTTAACTTTTTATTGTAATAGTTTGTTGTTTTAATTTTGAAGAATAAAGATAAATGTTAGCAAGGAGGTAGTTCTTTAGTAACCATTCCCCTATTTAATTTGAATATATTTCATTAAGATAGCAGTAACTTTGATTAAAATTAGTATTAAACTTAAAAGTAGGAACATTATCTTTGTTGATTTGTTAATTATTAATCTTGGTTAATTATTAAATAATGGTAACCACAAACCAGGTCCTTGGAAAGGTATCCAATTTAGAGGACAAGGTAAGAAATTCAAGTGTTCATAAGCTTACTCAATTTTGGGATAATCATCCTCAATGATTGCCCAATGGCATCCCTATATATATAGACTAATGTATTAGCAGCAAGAGAGAAACAAGCTCAACATAAACTAGATAAACATAGCACCTTGTAGGACTTGATATTATGAGGCTCTGCAAATAAGTTTTAGCTTGATATTAATATGTAAACTCTTCGCATGTGTACAGTTCAAGGTTCTCGTCATTGTGCCAATTCTACGAGCAATTCACGGACGTCATTCACCACTCATCGAATTCCAAATATTTATATGCTTATACATCTGCGCCATCCATCCCAGCGACATTATCGATTCAAGTCGATCTTAAAAGTATTTGTGCCAGGGTCATTTAAAAATAAACAAACTTCCCTGGTTTTTCATAACCTACAGTCTCTATAAAGTTTTAACTTCAAGTTTAAATAATAAGTGTTATATGCGTTGGCAGTTCCTGAGAACATTCAATCTTGAGTTTGAGAAGTCTGGAATGTGCGAGGAGAAATGAACACTCAGCTTCAAGTGCCAACGGCTCCAGTTCTAATTAGTGTGCCATACTCATGTACTCGACTAGTATTCCAAGATGGAGTTATTAAAAAAAAAAACATTGGTACACATTATGTACGCGATTTCATTCTTACCTGTGATTAATAATATACTCCAATGATGAATAATTTATATTTATTTTTATTAAATATCTTCTATCTAAATAATTTATTTAAATTAAAAAAATATCGGTACTCGATTGTACTTTGAGAAATCTGAGATGGCTCACCCAAAATTGTTATGTATTATGGCGGTGAGTGGAAAGCAATCAAATTGGCCTTGGAAAAGATCAGCACCCGAGAAGACAAGAAAATAGACATCATCATTGACTATCAGGCTACCATCTAAGTACTGACTTGGAGCATCAGGAAGTGAAAACTAAAACCTAAATATATTTAGACAGCTTATAACGAAAATACAGTAAATAGGCACTGAAGTTGTATTGCAATGGATAACAAGCCATTGCGGTAATGCAGGAAAACTGGATATCCCAGATAATACTTCGTGGTAGTCAGTCGCCTGTTTCGGAATACTTGGAAGGGCACAATAAATATTTCCAGCAACATTTATACAAAATTGTAGACGTATAATGTCATGTATGCCTATAAAAGAAATTAATGCTTCACACATAGAGATAAATGCCCAGCTCTGGAGGAGTTCAGGAATGCATTTGTTGGTTCCAAAAATTACCCAGAAGTATCGAATTAGTATTGTGCTGCGAGATGAAGCAGCATTGTCGAATTCCGAGATCCCGTGGTAATCAAAAAAAATAAAAACATGATTCCAAAATTAAAGTACATAATTTTAAAATAATAATTTCCTTAACATTTCTATAAAAATGAAACTTTTGCGATATGAATACTCTTGTTTTAATTAAAATGACCTCGTTTACTAAAGTTGATAGTTTCAGGAACGATTCTAGTCAGAGATATATATACTAAATATATGTAAAATACTAAATATATAAATATATATATATATATATATATATATATATATATATATATATATATATATATATATATATATATGAATATATGCACCATTAAATTTTTACATTATTAAATATATTGTACATAAACAGAATTAATGGTACCATATTATACATCAGTTCATCCAAGATTTTCTCACATCTTATCTGATCTTGAAATAAATACGTGAGCTGAACGTTCTCGGAAAGGAATCATTTTTTAAAAAAATGCATACACCTTACATAAAAAAAATATGACAAGAAAACATTTGGACTAGAAAATTAATGCGAAAGCTGAAAATATATGAGAAATGATTATATGTATCTGCATTTAAAAAAAAAAAATCTATATTGGTTCTTGTAAAGATGATTTAAATAAATCGCTTAAATAAGCGCTTGAACTGCGTTGAATGTGTCAGAATTCACTATTTGTTCTAACATAAAGGTTTTTAACACGGGCACGCAAGTGAAAACTGAATCTATGAAGTCTACCTCGAATAAAATAAGCATTTCCACATTCTCATTTCGTCGGAACAATCACTCTCCAAATTTCTCAAACAAGAAAACGTGTCGGTATATCGCCTATGTGAGACGTGAGCTGCCGCAGACAAATGTTTTCTCAATTACGGAGCGGACCAAATAGATGAACCAAAGTTCCTCAACAGTTGAAACCCCTAAGTTTGTGTAGGCTCACCGAGGAATTCGGATTCCTTGGTGATGCATGGGTTTCTAGAACATTACTAAAATGCCAACGCTAGATCAAAAGAAAACTACAATTTATATAATTACTTATATAAATATAAATATGTATATACTAATTATATATATAAAAAATATACCAATCAAAATAAAAACAAAAAAAAGAGACAAAACTATTATTGGGTTGATAAAGGATGATTACAAAAAAAAGTCTTAAGTCTTTCAAACATCGGTAAATAACCAGTTAACGTTTCGCCAATTCAGGCATCAGGACTGAAAAACATAAAATCACTTCAATGCAGACCAGAGATAGCACACCACACTCCAACAGCCTAATAAAACCTTTGTTTTTGAATCTTCCAATAACTAGTTCTGTGAACAGTAGACCACACGAAAAAAAATTCAAGTCTGCTTTTTATTGCAGTTTTTAAAAGTTTAGCCAATGATTCATTGAGAAGCCAACATTGTTTCTAGGATTCAATAATTAGTCTCTCAAGGAGCTACCTTTTTCATCCCTCTACTTACAATATATATATATATATACATATATACACACACAATTTTTTCTTTAATTTTTTGTTTGATAGTTTAACATTCTTTATTAGCATAATCTTAGAAAGCTATAATTACAACCTCAAACCAAGCAATGCACCATACTATACCAATGCACACCCACATTATGTTAACTACCTAAAAAACACTAAAATCTTATACGTACACTAATTCAAGAAAAAAAAAATAAAACTTTTTTTTTTAAATAATGATAAAAGTGGTATTTAATTTTTGTAAACTATAAAATACTGTTTCTTAATAGTTATCGTGTTTGTATAAATTATAAAAAAATAATTATATTGAAATTTTCGACAGCAATAATAGTAGAACACGATTTCCAAAGAAACTATGTATCGGCAGCACTCCAATTCCTGAGACCATCTTTTCAGACGTCAAGAAGGAGAGGGAAGAAAGGTTAGAAAACTCCTTTCTATGGATTTTATAACGTAAGAATGGGTACATATTTCGGTATTGCAACATATATATTTCCTCTAACTATTTAAAAAATGAACAAAGATGACTAGATTATGCTTAATTAAAATTAAATTACACTGAAATATTAAAGGAACGAAAAATCACTTTCAACTACGAATAGTATGAGTTAAATCAGACAAATAAGTTTGCTTCTTGGCATTTTGGTTAGTAAAGAAAATATTTTTTTCAACAGATTATCAAAATATAATTTTTGAGTAAAACTCAACTAACACCTTTTGCGAACTTTCTTTGACAACTCCAATTTAACAAAGTTGGACGTGAAAATGTAAATTATAAAAGTAGAGTATTTAAACTTTTTTTTTCGAGTTATAGGAGTAAAGGTATATATATATATATATTAGATTCCATTTATCGAGAATCGACTGTAAAGATATATCTACCTTCAGTTGTGACAGCACTTCACAATTCTCTAATTGTATTTATAATACGTTATAAATATGGACCTTAACACACTGGATAGAACAGATAGATAATAAGGACATAAAACAAAAATAATTGAATTTATATTTGTATAAGTCATTCCCAATCCAAAAAAAAAATTTATTAAAATACACCTTCTTTTTTATACCTGTTTTAAAATATAAAAGATTGATGATATCAAATATTATAATATAAAATATCGATATCTTATCCTAAGTCAAAATCAAGGAGTGCTTGGTTTAGATTCATGACATCACCAAAAATAGTTTAATACATATCTGGACATATTCAAGCGGAAATTATTAAGACGTGTCCTAGGCCCAATAAGAGAAAAGAGAGTGCGGCGCAAGCAAAAAATCAAGAAATGTATAGCATCTATGGAGATCTGAGAATTTCAGACGTCGTCTGAATTCGTCACGACGAATGGACAATAACAGGATAGCCAAGAAGATGTACTCTAGCCATCCAGAGGGAGTGAGAGATCCCGAAAGACCATGTGGAAGATGGAGACAAAGTGCAACTGCATATCGGGCTGCGAATGGACTTTACCTGAGACTGGCAGGAGACCGAGAAGCCGAGGCAAGAGCGTTGGAGCAGGCCAAGGACCGCCTAGTGCGTCTGTCGGGCGAATGAAGAAGAAACAATCGATCTGTACGCGATTACCCTGATAAGACCTGAAAGTATCCCACCTTTCTTGAAGATAAATGGTAGCAAACAATTTATCGTAGCATAGAAAAAGTACAGCTTCAGGTGTAATCAGTCAGGCGTTACTCTTCCTACCCGTGACCAAAAGCATAAGATGGAATCGCCTCCTATAATGCTAAAACGTGACTCCTCCAGACAACATACGTCAGCAAGGTCGCGTCTTCTTTCTCTTGTTACACCAGGACTTATGCATCCTCCACCGGGTCATCCGTGACCTGGAATCTTCTCAGCGGCTTTTTGAGGAGGTTTTTTACATGCTTACGAATACCAATGAGGAGGCAACTGCAGTAAATCATTAGTTCGTTAAAATAATTAGCCAACCAGTCCCGTAAAAGTATTCAGTCCAATGAATACTTTTAATAAATTGGATTTATTAAGTTAGCATAAAGTGCTAGTTACGGAATATTTTCTGCTACGTATATTAACCGCAACTTAAAAATTAGGGTTTCTACGGAAGCGAATACAATTTACAATAGGATATTACATAGCATTTAAGGACTGAAATCGACGCAGTTAAACATGTTGAAATTTATTTAAGCCTTATTTTTTTTTTAACTCGTCTGCGGTTTTAATTAAAAATATTGGCTCTAATAGAAAAAAAAATCTAATTATGAACAAAATAATTAATTAATACAATTATTTAGATCAAAATATCAGAACCATGTTTTTAATAATACTACAGTATTGCTTAAAAAGCTTAGAATGTAATTCCGCTGAATTTTATCAATAAGTATATTATTTAGGCCCTAAAGGATAATGACCCCGCATAATACTGGAAAAAGAATTTTTAAAAAATTTAACTTAAATAAAATTAATCTACTGCTGTAAACATACTTTATCATCAGATAAAATTAATTTCGACATTATCTCGACCGTCTAACTGGGCATCTCAATATTAATAAGATCGAAATGTTTCATTAAAATGTATTGGTGTTATACACCAATAAAATAGTTAAATTAAAGTAAACCTTATCAATCAGTAATTTAGAATATCATGGGAAGACATTTTACATCAGTATTATTGATTATTGAAAATAAGACCAAGACCATTTTATAAATATTTTAACCATTACAATAAATAATAATCCCATACCTTCTGGCAATTAAGATATAATTATAATCGCTTTTTATAAATTTAATTCGTATTCTATAAGTTACAATAACACTGTAATTAGAATCGTATTTTGTATCTTCATCACAACATATAAATACTTTTAAGTTTTCATATTCCATAAAAATCATAAATAAAGACCATATACCTATATCATTACACTATTTATTCTTCATCATCAACTAAGAAAATTTATTCAAACCTAGCAGTGCCTAGTAGCGCTAGCGGTCTAAGTACTAACTAGTGAGTATATTAATAATTATGCTTATATATATAATTTATTATATTTTATAATTATAATTTATATTATATATTATTATAATTTATAGTATAAGTATCACTAAACTACAAGAACCTATCAGTCTAAGTTTAGTGAAATTTCCATTTAATGATATTGTTCACTCTTTATAATTAAATTTCAAGGTTAAATCGGTAGCTATTTCGCAAAATTATTTCGCGTTGGAAGACTTAATAAGAAAGGAATACGTTAGAATAACTTGGATTTTTTTTTTCAGAAAATTATCAATAAATAATAGGGAAGAATTTCTGTACTGGAAGATCCACATTTTAATATAAATTTAAAAAAAAAAGCTTAATATAATAACTGAAAATATAAAAATTGAAAAAAAAAAAAAAAAGAAAACAGAGAGGATTTCACATATAAATATACTCGCACGCTGCGATATGGGCAATCAAAAATCAAGCTCCTAAATCCAACGATGCGTTTCAAGAACTTCGGTTACAAAAAAAAAAAATTATTTTCGGTTTATACGAACTCGAAAAGAGAAATGTTAACAGTTGAGAGGATAGTACACCAGAGTTTAACAAAAAAAATTCAATTAATAAATTTGAGTGACAGATAAAGGATAAAATATATAAAGAAGGGAAAGGGAAAACCACAGCCCAACCGAGGATATTGTACAGCATATAGCAGTAAAAAAAAAAAGAAAAAGCGAAGGCAGAAATATAACATTTTTTTTCAATTATAGGGTTGTACGGGATATAATGTAGGTTATTCAGACTTTAAAACACTATAACATGAATTTTTTTAAGTTTGATGAATAATTGTAAATTATAAATATACATTTTTTTTTTCTTCGAAACCTTTTTGTTTATCGCACCACATTCAAGGACAATAGGTGATACTGATAAATGTAAAGCTGATTTAAAAAAAAATAATAAAATAACTATAAACATGAAAAAAACAACAACATTTTAATACAAATAATATCTAGAGATAGATTAGAAGTGATGGATGCTAGAATGCAATGATCATTCCAAATAATAATTTGTTCGGGATCAGTAAGAAAAAAAATAACATATAAGAATATGTATATATTCTCGTCTATCCTCAATTTATTTATAATTTTTCTTATCTTCACATATTTTCCTTTACCGTATATTTCGTTAATAAGTACGTGGAAGTAAAAATTATCAGATCGTCGATCAAGATTTCTTGACTTCTTACCTAAAATATTAATTTTAATACTTATAATTATAGTAGTATGATAATTAATAAGTGAAGAAGTAGCAGTGTATAAATAAAGTTGTAGAAGACAAATATGGAAGGATTTGCTAAAGGAGTTCTATGAGAGTGTGTATTCAAATCGGTATGTTTGGAGTGTTTTATTCAAACAGTAGAAATAGGAACGCAACAAGTATTGCCGGGGGAAAGCAGGATAAAGGAATCTCGACACACAAGAGAAATGAAAGCGCCTTGGGACTCCAAAGATAAATCTAATGAAACAATTCATCAATCTCTTGAGTCTCATCTTAAGCTTACTAGACAGTACACCGTATAACAGGCAACCGTAGTCAAAGTGGGGGGAATTATAAGAAACGATACAAGCAGCTGACGAGTACAATTATTTCGAGTCATGAAATCATAAGGATATGATTTGGTTATGTGTTCACCAAGGATTTTCAGATCATTTGGGAAATATGATTTAAGACTAGGGTTTCTTAGGTTTTTAACAAATGTTTGAAGTATTTATATATGAAAAAAAAAAACGTAATCCAACCAATTCTTTAAACGCTTGAGTGCATCATACAAAAAACAATTAATGACAAAAAATTAATTGAAAATGCCTTTTGAGAAGTTATACTGATCCAATCTATCATGAAAATTTCAAAGCGGATTATTACAAAGAAATTCGTCTATATCAGGCGCGTCAAACTCAATTAAGCGCAGGGCATTTAATGCAACAGGTAAGGACTCGACACACATCACATCAACAAATTTTATTAAAATTATATTTTAAAGTGAGGATTCAGAAATTAGATGGAATAATTAAATAATACTACATCATTATGTGAATTGAAAGTAATTATTCATAATAATGCTATAAAACTATCCTGTTTTAATTTTATTTGAAAGCATAGTGGGCCACAAAAAAAAATAATAATAAAAAATATATATAAATATATATGTATATATTTATTTATATTCAGTCAATTACCGGTAATTCGAACTTCAATGGAATGAAAAATCATTTCGACGTATGCATATTTCGAGTTAAAAATAGTTTTGAGTTATAGAGGTTAGCTTTTAGACATTTCCAATTACAGAGGCAATGTTTTTATTTAGGATTCAAGGGCTTGAATGAAAAAAAAATTAAGATACAGAGATAAAACATGAATGTATCTTCATCCAGCAATTATATTTATGAAAAAAAATTGTATTCTAAATTGCATTCGAGTTAATGAGCTTCAAATTGTCGAGAGTCGACTGTATATATACTGGAATACTCAAGCCATTGTTTTCGGAATCTACCAATACTAAAAATTAATATATTTTTTTGGTTCACCTATCAGGGTGTACAGGTTAAGAACCAGAAAATTTCAGATGCCGATTCAGTACCTCAATAGCAACAAAGAATTTCATATCACCCACGGTCCGGTTTTCCACAGAAAAGAAGGTAATTTAAGTTTTGTGTTTTTCAAAGTGTCACTTTTTTGTTGAATAGGAAACGATCACCCAGTAACTAATCAAGGTAATTAAGTTCTAATTGTACCATCGTAATGTGGAAATTATTCCCTTTAAGAAATATGGATTGGCTTAACTAAATCCATTGTAGGGGAAGTGGAAACATAAGGCACAAAAATGTATTGAAATATGAATAATTGTGTGAATAATCTCATCTTGGGAATATTCTTGGCTGCTTACTGTATTAAATAGTCCTTAGACAGGCAGGATTGGCAGGATGACACAATTACAAAGATTATTGATTGTAGAAGTATTTCTCGAAGACTAATCTCTCCTGTAGAAGGTCTATCTATGCTATGTAAATCCAGCCAAACATTTTCTGATGCTCTTAGCTGATTGTTTCAATTTCTCGCCCCTTCCAACGTTATCGTCAGATTTAGCGAAAGACCATTTTTGGAATATATAGAAAAACTTTTATTAAAAAAATTCAAGAATACAAAACATTTCTCTGTCGAGGAAACCCAATTCCATACCAGTTTTTGGCAAATCAAGCCAATCCCAAAAGAAATCATAACTTTATTTAAACGAAATTAAAGCTTAGTAAAAGAAGAAGTTTTCCTGAAAGTGGGGTACCTGTAGCCCGACAGAGGGCTGCGAAAAATATTCAGAATTAAAGTTTGATTTTAAACATAAAATAAAACTTTTCGCTATTGGTTCCTCCGAATGCCCCTCTACAATGGATTT
The DNA here is from genome assembly GCA_948150685.1 of Rhaphigaster nebulosa. Classification (NCBI taxonomy): domain Eukaryota; kingdom Metazoa; phylum Arthropoda; class Insecta; order Hemiptera; family Pentatomidae; genus Rhaphigaster; species Rhaphigaster nebulosa. The sequence goes on along the minus strand of OX411307.1, from coordinate 80,732,729 downwards.
AGTTAAGCCAAATTAAATTTTTTAAAAAGAATTTTGTCTACTTTACGATGGTACAATTGAAACTTTTTACCTTGAATAATTTTGAGTGATCGCTTTCTATTAAAAAAAAAAAAAAAAAACGTAACTTACTTTAAAAAACCACAAAACTTAAATTTCCTGCATTTCTGCGGGAAACCGGGCCATGGTTGATATGAACACTTTTGATGTTCTTTATGTGCAGAACATGCTCCTAAAGTTTCCTGGTTCTTATCCTGTACATTCTGTTTACTCCACAAACACCATTTCAAGTTAGCAAAACCAATTACTAAATAAAGAATACAAAATTCGAATTCTTTTCGCAGTTGAACTAACTCAGAAAAATGATTAAAAAAATTACCTTATTAGATTTAATGCAGTCCATAAAAAGTAATAGGTTACCTGAAACAAAAATAAAAAAAAAAAATTATTCCACATCAATATATTATAGAACAATAAATTAATGCAAATATAGAAGACCACTGGGGTATAAAGTAGGTTACTAAATTCATTCATAGCGTCTTCCTGATCAAACCGCACTGACGTCACCACAACACAAGGTGTTACATTTACATGTTGCATGTTACAAGTTACATTATCGCTCAGGAAAAGGGTAAGTGAATTTATGTTCTTCTTGTATTGTAATTTACCGAAACTATTTTTTCCAATATATGTATTATACAAATTTTTAATAAGAAATACTGATATTTTCATCTCACGCCCTTAACACTATTGGAATCGGATCAGGAACTTTTAAGATCCTTTACAGGCTATAACCACAGAAAATGTTCCTCGTAACCGTTTCAACACCTCACTACATCTCCTATTTGAAGTTAGAATCTTTCTGTTTTAGTACACAAAGAGCTCTTAATGAGTCAATACTTTTTCATTATAATATTGTTTTATTGAACAACAATACCTGCTGCCACATCTAAGGGCAATAAGTATTAGTGCAGTGAGTTTTCATTCATATCATACATACAAAGTTGAAAAAAATAAAAATAATAATAGAAAGAAAGAGGTAGTACTAGAGATGGGTTAAGATTGCCAGTATCAGTGACAAGTCGTTACGAGCATTGTTCCTCAACTGTACCTGATATATTTAACTGCTACTTCTTGTCACATGTACAAACTACCATCCTTCCAAAATGTTCCCAGCATAACCTAGAGTAGAAGTGGAGTAACTATATGAATCTCTTGCTTTTAGCTGATGTTTCCAAGGTGTTTTCAGCTTCCTGTAGTAGTGGGGCATCGAAATATCATGTATCATGACTCAAATTTGTCGGTATTTTATATCGACTTCATGTCGCTTTCCCATATATCAAAAAAATAAATATTAAAAGACGATATTTATTATAGATGCAAATGATGATGAGGATTTTATTCTACTTCAACTGTTCTCAGAATAATATAATATAATATATATATCTATTATAATATTCTAGTTTAAAAAATATAGTGTTTTGAGATTATATTTTAACTATGCTTTCGTCTTATGTGATTAAATAAAATATTGTGATTTTCTAAACTGTTATTTACACTTTTATTCATTTATTTTATATAAAGCCTTTCCTGAAATGAGCATTTAATGAAGAGAGACAAAGTGATAGAAATATAACGAAAACGTCAGAAAAGGTTAAGAGTAGATGGTCTGTTTGTGGTGAAGGGAAGGAAGTTTTGCGCATCACACCTGATTTTTAAGTAATGCACTATCTCTATTTAGTTAGAAAACATTAGGCTGTTGAAGTGAGATGTATTATCTCTTCATTTATGTGAAGTAACGATGAAATCATATACATACATATTTATTCTTTATATTATATTATGCACAATATCCATTTGGCCGATAAATATGCTAACAGGGGGAACTGACATGCCAAAAGCTAACTGATTAATTAAGTTTGGAAAACATACTGAAAAAATACCATGTCCAACAAGAATAGCTTATTCAAGTAATAACGATCCAAATGAAATAATGATCTGATCACAAAGTGTTATTTTCCAAATCTTTGGACCTATATCGCGTTTGAATGATTGAGCTCATGGAATTGCGTTATTTGGTATTAATAATTTAATTATTAATATCAGATTAATTGTTATTAACGTAATAAAAATAAAAAATAGAACGGCTATCCGGTGCTCTGAAGCTTCATAATAATGCCTAAATTCTAAAAGAATGGAAGTTGTTCTACAATATTCAGTAATTAATTCACTATATTAAATATATATATATATATATATATATATATATATATATATATATATATATATATATATATATATATATATTTAATATAGTGAATTAATTACTGAATATTGTAGAACAACTTCCATTCTTTTAGAATTTAGGCATTATTATGAAGCTTTCATAAAGGCTTAGCTCGATATTAATAATTGGGCATTTCTACGACGTCCCCAAAAAATAGTAACGAATTATACGAAACTCCTCAATCAAACAGTGATTGTAGAATGGGTCACTAATTACTGCCTCCAATAGCTACTCATCGCCCTCACAAAACTCAAAGAATCACGTTCCAATCTTAACCCTATCGGTAAAAATCCTACGGAACCCTAAGAACCAAAACCGCATCTCGAGATAGATTGGAGTATTAAGCACAATGACATGTCGCGACGCCTGATTAACATGGAAATTATGAAGAGTGGATGCAATATAGTCGTATAAATCTTTAATATTGCAGGAGGGAGCCCTTATGCAAATACCGGGCTGTTGCAGGTTGATTATCCCAGCGGTCTGTTTATGGTTATGAAGGAAGTTGGAAAACTTTATATATTTTGAAAGCCTTATAACTTGGCCAACCCCGAGTAATCTATCTGTCCAACCTTGTCCATACCCCCTTCTTCTTCGACCTCTACTTCTTTAACATGAAAACTTCGAGGATCTTTAAAACTTTCTATTCATTCATTCCATCGACCACACTCTTATTTCCCAAGTTGAGTCGGTCCAAATATTCTATGCGATACTTGATTTTCGAAAGCCTTAATAGGTTATTCTTTTCCTATGATGAAATAAATAATCATGATTCAGTCAACAAAGCCGACGTTTCGCCTCAGATGATTGAGCTGAAACGTCGGACTTGTACAATAGAAAATATACTTTCTTGGCTGCATCCTGATAATTTATTTTATCCTAATAATATCACAGTCGATCAAGAAACATCAATTTCAAGTCTTTCCTACATAAGCTGTTACATTTCGCATCAGTAAAAAACAGGAGGGAGAATAATAGTTTGGGACATAATTTCATAAAATATTACAAATATGTATTAAAAAAAAAAAGTCAAAAAAAAAAAAAAAGTCAAAATTTGAAACTCTAAGAATTCGCACACGTTCTAGGATATGTATATGCGTAATATAAAATTATATTTAAATAAATGAAAATAATAATAAAATTCCTAAAAAAATATAAATAATACTACAGAATTCCATGAATTCAATAAAAATAACGCTAAATAAACGAAAATAATTCAGAATATTTTGAACATTTTCGAATGATATTGATAATATATATTATTCTATTTTTTTTTTAAAACTATTTTATACTGCTGTTGTGTATCAAAATCTGTTACATTTAAGGACATTGAGTAATTGAGATACATATACAAATTCAGAACATATATCGCTCATTTGGAAGAAGAGTGCCACAATACAGAAAATTTGAATTTCAAAGAAGAAGCCTTTGAAGTTAGCCTATTTAGGTTAATCGCTGTCCTTGAACTCACATCGAGTCGAACATTTTCTAACATATTAAGTGAAAGAAGTTATTAGTTTATTTCTAGCGGCCAATATTTCTCAATGAATCAATTTAATTGAAAATTAATTTTGTTCATAGTTTTTGTAGATATGTATTTGTTTAATTTATTACTTGCATATTAATTTTTGTAATAACAGAACAATTTATTTTCAAAACAAGTTAGTTTCAAATTCTCTATTTTTACTTCGATTAGTGATATGATTTTAAAGGAAAATTTATTTTGGTTTAATTTATGTATAGCTGTAAGTCACCTTTTGTTTATATTAATGGATTTACAGTTTTTGTTTATACTTCTCCGTAATTCTCTCGTTCCAAAATTATAATTAAATTTATTTATTGTAAATCAATTATTGTTTTCCCTCAACGCTATTTATTTATTTTTTGTGCTCAAAAGACCGGCGTTAGTAGAAAAGGGGTCGAGATATGTGTTTGTTTTTACAACATTGCTCTCCCCATCAAAGTTAATCTTCATTTTTTGATCATTTAACCATAATTAATGGATCAAACTAGTAGTTTTTCATTAAAAAAAAAAACAGTGTATGTTTAAAGTTCATAGATAATTAAGAATTTATAGGCACATTTATGGAAAAAAAACTTTTTATTAAACAATAAGTTGAATTTGAAAATAAAAATTGACTCAAAACGTTTTATTCTATGGTTTAAAGTACAGAATGATATTTTAAACATAAATTATGGCTTATGTTGATATTATAGTTTATGTAAAACTGATAACTTTTGGTCACCTAACTAGCATAAGAATAAAATTATTACAACATTAAAAATAATTTAGGGCGAACGCACCAGTAACCGACCATTATGTTTATCAAAACGGTCTTAATAAAGTTACACGCTAACACAGTTCGAAGGAAGGTTGTTTGACTTGTAAACTTATAAACTTGTAACTACCCTAACAATAATTCTTTATTGCGGTAAATATTGAAAATAAAAATTTGACATTTTTTTCTCAAATATATATGCGTGAATGGAATATTTCCAAGCAAAACATTCTTCATAACATTTTATTTAAAAAACAAGCGCTCATATTCCCCAAAAACGGCACGTTCTGCATCCGTGAGGAACAACGTAAATTCTTACTTAATTATTTCTCGACAGTTAACTTCAATTGATAGTAGAATAATATAAAGGATCTAGGATTTTTCAAGCGTATGATTTAACGTCCACAAGCATTTCTACCGTAAACAGAATTTCTTCCCGAACTCGTAAAAATGTCAAAACAAAAAAATTGAGGAGCGTGACACCTCAAAAGTGGAGACAGCATGAAACATCGGCCGGAGGGTTGGGGGAGAATCGTGGTGAAATGGCATGTGATCTATTGGAGATGAATATTCATTTGGCCCTGCCCTCGGCACAAGTGCAATGCAATTGAAATCCCTCCTAAATTTATGAAGCTGGTTGGTAATGATATTTGAAAATCCCCTAGAAAATAGTATATTCCCCTGCCTGAAAAATGGAAGCTACCCCTCAGCTCTGTCTACTTCAGCTAAGAAAAATAATCACCCCTTGTCAAAAGGAACAGTTGAATAAATGTGCCCCATCCCCTTAGGCAATGTTTTATTCAGCACATGAGACAGATGGTGAATAATAATATATCGTATTATGTAACCTTGAATAAGTCTTGACCTTGATACTCTTAGATGTATATCAATTGACCTCTGATTCAAATATGCTGTTAAATATGTATAAAAGGGTCGTAAAAAGTATAAGCAGGTATTTTCTCAACCTGGAACTTAATGTAACAAAACATAAATAAATAAAATGCAGGATAGTAGTTAAAATCAATCAATCAGATTTAACTAAACTATATCAGAAGAGTAATCGGGTCATTCTCAAATAAAGTCTCCAACAAAATCTGGAAAAAATAAAACAAAATATTCAAGTTCATAGAAAGTAAACCTTGGGCCCTATGTAAGTGTTTTATCAGTATCAAAGAGCACAAAATCTGACTTGGATTGTGAGATATAAGATTTTTCGATTTTCTAGGTACTTCAAAAAATAGAAAGTCATTGTTTCTGAGGAGAGTTAGGCACTAAAAAACCTTGTTTGGATTTTCCCAATTTATTTTTTTGCGTTATTACTTAGCAGAACAAGTCTGCATTATGCGATGGACACCCAGTAGTCAAAATATATGTTTTTGATTTGAAATAATTAGTGAAAATTTTCGAAATTCACTTCTGACGGAATGTACCTCACGCGAACATTTCTCAAGAAATTTTAATATCTATAACATTAAATATCTCAAAATGAACTCTGCTTTGGGACGAACTCATTTAATCCAGGCTATACAATTTTAAACATATACTAAAACAAATCTGAATATGGCGTCTGTATAACACAAAATAAAATAAAAAAACTCTCTCTCTCTCTCCTTCCCTTCCTCCCTCCCCTTTTTTTTAGATTTGATATTTCTTTTTAATTACAAATGATCCTACCTTGTTTCAATCCTTGTTATATCTTATTTTAACACCTGCAATTTTTATTCCATTACTCTCGATCAAGATGTTAAGCGCTTGGGTATAAAATTTTAAAAGATTTATTCATCCAATTTTGTCCAGCAACGTTGTTTGGATTATCCAGTAGCAATGTATTCTGATATCCAAAAATCAACCAAAAAATATTCGTGATCTATAGAAAGGTAAAAGTTGGCTCATAGAGAATTAATAATTAAAACAAACAAAGAAAACAAAACTATCAATCATCATTCAAAGTTATAAAAAGATAAATTTCGTATTTTAATTCACACGAATCAGGCAACAAACAATTTTTCATGACTTTAAATATTAACGGTTATTTCATCCATTAGGGTCGGATGATTCGATAATTAAACTAAAATTAAGCTCATTACTATTCATTCAGTTATTAATTAATAAATCGACGATTATGATAATTAGAAGCGTTCCTGACTTGTTAGTGGTATACCGACGTAATTAGAAATAATTTCCATGAGATATAGTGGAAAAGAAGGACACTATAATTCTAAATTGTTCGAAAAGAAAAACATATTTTCAAGAATTTTGCAATTATTTTTTGTGAAGTTTGATTCCAATTAACCTATAAAACTTATTAACAACTTCTTAAATTGTCACTATTTCTATTTTCAGATTTTTTGCAAACGCTATTAGAAAAAATAAATAAATCTTCTTTATTTACAATGAACTGTATTGTTTCTGCCTAAATCATCTTCTGTGTTTTCATTATTGTTAAGATGCACACAGTGTTAAGATTCGAATATTTTAGAATTTGTGCCTTTTTTTTTTATTTAAAAAAATCATCTATAATGAATTAATTATATGGGAGCAAAAAAAGGTAATAATTCTGTTTGTCGTATTTGGAAGATTCGGAAAAAAAAACTTCCCTAAAACAGCGTTTAATAAATGACCAGTCAACGTTTCGCCAATTCAGGCATCACCAGGACTGGAAAACATAACATCACATTAATGTATACAGGGGATAGCACATCTTATTTCAACAGTTTAAAAGGTCTAATTAAACAGAAGTAGTGTAACACTACAAAAAACATATACTTTTAATTAGGGGATTAATGATAAATTATTTGCCACTTCTATAATTTTGTTTTTATTGAAAACTAGTTTCGAATGTTATTCATTCATCTTCAGTTCTAAAACCACACAAAAATTCAAAAATAAGTAATTCATAATACAGTTTGGTATTATCATACATATTAAATTAAATTTAATATTAAACTCACCGGAATTACTGGAAGAACTCCGACCCTTAAACCGTTTAACTATAAACACCCCACCTTTCTTTCATTGTTAGTTCAATGCAAGAACAAACAAGAACTGTTTGACTTAAACCTTGGTGAGTAAAAGCATGTATTTGATTTATTGTCTTAATTTAATTCATAATTCATAAATGTTTTATAATACTAATTTATATTACATTTAATTTAATATGTATAATAATACCAAACTGTATTATGAATTGCTTATTCTTGAATTTTTGTGTGTTTTCAGAGCTGGAGATGAATGTATAACATTCGAAACTAGTTTTCAATAAAAACAAAATTATAGAAGTGGCAAATAATTTATCAATCCCTAATTATATTGATCCTTACCTTGAATCCTTGCATTGATCCTTGAAGTATACCATCATGCGGATGTCAACTGATATACTTTTAAGAATAAAAGTTAAGGCCAACAATTACTCTTACGTTGAACTCAACATTAATTGGTGTACTAACTTTGGTTGGTCTGTTTAGCTGTTGGGGTGAGATGTATCAACTATGGTTTTTATTTAACCTTGTAAAATGATAGTGAATTTTATTTAAGTGTTTTCTATGTTGTTTAGTCCAGATGATGCCTGATAAGTTATAACTGGTGAAACGTTGTCTAGTAAGTTATTTACCTCTATAAGAGAAACTCTAGGTTTTGTTTTAGTATTTTGCGATAATAATCTAATAAGTAAAGCCTCGTTTATACGGTGACAGTGTTATGTCGTGGTAGTACTGTCACGACAGTGAGGCAGTGCCCTTGTCTACACTTTGACCATTTAACCTAGAGACAATCAGTTGTAAATATGGCAGATGTAGAATTGGTGGTTGCATTGGTCAAACCATATCAATTTCGGTTTAAAAACAGCTTTCCTCCCTCTCCCAGTTCTAATGACTTCCTCACTTTAACCCTGTCCTCACTGTATGCCCCTCGAATACTTCAAATTGTTCCCTAAATTCTTTCTTTGTGCCAGGACTGAAGCATTGAGGGATCTCTCTGCCGCATCTCACTTTCTGCTGTTTTTGAAATTTGGAGCGCATTTCCTCAATAAACAGTGAAACTCCTCCAAGAATATAATAAGGTTAAAATATTGAATAGAATCTATTTCAAGTTCAAACAATCAAAACAATACAATGAGTGATGAGCAATGGTTTCCCGCACAAGCACGGTTACATTTGATAAGGTGAGACAATTTCCTTTTAAGACGAAGACATATGGCAGTTTACGTGACATTTGCTGTTACGGTCTCCACGGCTACTTACTGTAAACTATCACATCAAACCTGATAGTGCGACAGTACTGTCACAAAAGTAATATCTCACCATGTAAGTGAGGCTTAATAGGGTTCTATTTTGTAATACATACTGCACCTAAATGTTGAACTACACAGCAAACCCAAAGGTTCGATGCCGGTACCTCAAATATCGTTGCCTGCATAACTCCTTACACTGAATCCAGATTCAGCACTGATTAGCTGTTAGGTATTAGATTTATATTAAAACACCACGGTTTCTAACAACAATCACTGCGTTTTTTGCTTTGGTTAGTATATTGAATATATTACACAGAGTGGTGTCCTTAAAATAATTTATACGTTAATAAAAAAAAATAAGTAATACAGCGGCTTAGGGTTTATTTTTTATGGTTTATTGAGAGGTCCGAATATTGCATATATTACAAGGCTTGTGGACGAATGTCGAACACATAAAAATTTATATATCAACGATACCTCGGGAGTTTTATAGTATCAATATACTCTTGTCCTTGATGACTTCCGTCAAGAGTTTAAGACGCGGAAGGAGGGAAATGTGGTGTTATAGCCCGCTGGTGGGAACTTGAGTCTCCCCATAAAGGAGCCTTTATATTCTAAGGTTTTGTCAAAGGTACAAAGGGCAAAGGGAAAGAAAGAGGGTACCTGAGCCAGCTGGGAGCCGACCCTCCTACTCCCTGCTAATTAACACTCGATTGCGGATTGAACGAGTCGGATCTGAATTATTTAGGAGCATTAGCGTTAACTTGAAGGTGCCGCGCCGTTCCAGATCCGCTTAGCTACTGTGACAGCTACTGTTAGCTCTCTTCATTATCCATAGATATTGATCGATATCACATTCCAATTGCCTAACTACTGGTACTGGTACTGGTATTGGTGGGGAGAACTAGTCCGGCAAGTGGGCCTTATAGTCCTTTTTGCCAATCCCTGACGGTTACTATTACGTCACCGCCGCGTACTAACCAGAGTGGGAGTGTCAAGATTCATTTCGCGGGATCGCCACGAAATAAATATTAACCGACCCAGGTAGGAATCGAACCCACAACGTTCCGAACCGGACACTCTGGGACCCTTGCCCCAACGTACTCAGCCGTCAAGTCCTCAACTGCCTAACTAACGTTACTGACTAAGAACTTATTAATATTACTGAGTACAAAAATTAAAAAAAAATATAAATAAGAGACAAAATTAAAAGTAAGGATATAATTGAAAGATCAAAAAACAATTCCTACAAAAATAATAGCGATTAATAAGTGAATGATATGTAAATTCTTACCAAGAATGGTCTTGAGTCACTTACAAAATTAACAACTAGGATTGTCATAAAATTTTAAAAAGCCCATACGATATGATGTAAAATGATTCAAATTGAAAAAAAAAAAGAAAAATACAATTTATTCCATGACAACACTTGAAAAACAATATTAATGCAATTAAAGAATTATATTAAATATATAAACTGCATTTGATAAAAAAAAACAATTATTTTTTAATGTTTGCAAATTCTCTTTAATATTTTTTGAAAAACAAATGTTTTGGCAAAAGAACTATGTAGGTGTCATTTTCCGAACTCGAGATACAAAATACTAGATTCTTACAAAAGTCCCTGAGCAAGAACACAACCCTTAATTCCACCTCTCCTAATTAATCATATCAGAATGTTTTTGTTCCTACTATTTATGTCAATGTTTACTTTGACTAATCCTTTAATTCCTTATGACTTGAGTTGGATCTATGGGATCATTAACACTTTTAAAATGCACGTGCAATGTCAGAGGAAAAAATCGTGATTCGCGGTCTTTTGAGACAATACTGGAAAAAAGATTTAAGCGCAAAGGAAGACATTTTTACCATAGAAGGAGAGACAATTATCCATCGAAATACTGCCGCACAACCCAGATCAGGTCGCCCATTGGTCGCTGATGATGACGTTCTTCTTGAAAGTGTGAATCAGGACCCACATGCAACTACTCGTGATTTACCGGCCGTAGTAGGGGCTTCTAATGCCACAGGGGCTCGTCATCTTAAAATCCTGGGCATACGGAATTTAAGACCAAGGTCCGACCCACGTGAATTGACAGAAGCCCAAGTCCAGCAGCAAGATGATATACGCCAAAGTTTGTTTAAAAATTCGAAAGATGACAGGTTCTAGAAAAAAATTAGCACAAGTGACGAAAAATGGATATTTTTAAAAAACCTAGAAAACATAGGCAGTGAGTACGGACAGGTGAAGCTGCACTACCGCAGGTTCGCCAAGATCGGTTTGAGAAAAAAGTGATGCATTGTGTTTGGTGGAGCTTCGAAAGCGTTTTGCATTTTGAGCTTGTTTCTGATGGTCGGGCAGTGGACTCGAACCTTTACTGTGAACAGCTAGGCAGAGTTTATCCAGTTTTGAGTGCAAAGTACCCCGCTTTGGTCAAAAAGAACCAAGCCATTTTGCAATACGACAATGCCCCTGCACATCGTTCTCGTTTGATTAAGAAAAAAATATCGGAACTGCAAGGAGTAAACGTTTTGCCTCTTCCTTTATAGTTTAGATCAATAGCTCATTTTTTAAAAGGCCGAATCTTTGATAATTACGAAGACCTATAAATTGGATGTGAAAAAGTTCTTTGCACCAAAACCAAAGGAGCGGTACCGGCATCAAATCCAATTATTGGCAGAAAGATGGGTGAAAGTAGTTGAAAACAATGGTCTTTACTTTGAAGAGTAGTATTCAATAATTTTTAAAATATGTAATCTGAAATAACGCTATACTAATAAACAAGGACTTTTGTAACAACCTAGTAAATCAGTTTCAGTGTTGTATTTTTTTTTCTTATCTCCTACAGTCTAGGCGCGATAAAGTAAATATATTCATTTTTTGAAATAAATTACCTAAGGCCTTCCTCAGCGTGATAATTAGGAGTAAAATATTAAAAACAATTGTATATGTTTAAGATACGATCGGTGCATGGTGAAAAAAAACAACATAAATGTACCAAAAACTGTTTTTTTCACTTACAAGATGTGAACTTTTTTAAGAAAAATGAAAAATAGCACATAATGGCTAAATAACACAAACGACTGAAGTCGTTCAACAACGTTTTTCAAAAAAATTAATAGCCGCGAAATATAGCCATTTTTGGACATTTTATCACAGGGACCTGTTTCGGTGGTTTAAATTGTGGCTTTTGTTATTTCTTACCTATAATAAAATTTGTATGCCAAAAAAAGTAATTACTTTTACCGAAAATTGAGAGCATGTAAAAATAGGTGTTCTGGAAAAAATAGGTAGAGTGGGAGAAGTGACGAAGTGACGGGGAAGCCTCCTCTGAGTTTTTGACCGACTTCAACTGTTTAAAATTTATTTTTTCTGTATTTTTAAACGCTATAACGTACTATATTTTATTTTTATTTAAAGAAAATTAACATCTTAAACGTGATAAAACCACTTTTCGGCACCTTTATGAATTTTTTCACCATGATGTTGCATAACGATTTTATTTAAAACATGTACAATTTTTTTCTACTGTTTTTCTCCTAATTATCATATTGAGAAAGTCTATTGGCAATTTGTTTAAAATAAACTATTGCGCCTGGATTTTTAGTCCCACCGGACGAAACGCTCGAGCAAGTATCCATTTTTTTTTCAATACAGAATCACCAAAAATATTTTGATCCAAATCGGCGGACACTCCGTGCACTCCTTCCAAATAACAATACTAAAGTCTCTCAAATACAAGTAGATGACAAGCCAGTCAATGTTTCACCAATTCAGGCAACATCAGGACAGAAAGAGATAGGATCGCATAAGTGCAGATCGGAGATATTTCACATCAATAGTCTAAGATTTAGTCTTTTTTTAGACTCATGATGTGTTTATTTATACGATTTCATCGTTTACTGTCCTGATGATGCCTGAATTGGCGAAACGGTGACCGGTTAGTCAGTTACTGGTATTTTAGAGACTTAAGGCTTTGTTTCGTCTTAAGAAATAGTCTAGTAGCATCCAAACAGTTTTAATTTATTATTTTTTTTTTTTTCCCTTTGTGTTTTAAATAAGTATTTTAATTATTATATATTTTTTGTTTTTAGTTTTTGCTCTTACAAATTAATTGAACCTACATTATTATTGAAAAGTTAAATTTTAATTCAGTAAAATATATTACTTATATTTATTTGTTTATTATTATACATATTATTACGTTCGATAATTTTATCTAGGACCAGGATTCAAATTTAATAACCCTATTGAAAATTCCGAGAATTTTTACAGGCTTATTATATATTATAAGAATGGTCTAAAACATTTTTTTTTTCAATCTATGTTAATATACACACTTTTATTTAATAGCGTTAATGCTAACTCGTCAATATCTTCATTACTAACTACTTCAATGCAAAACCCTCAGTTCTATACTTCTATGTCCTTTTTTCTGTAACCAATTAAAGTTGTTATTTATTATTTTAAAATATCCCTGAATTAAAATTATTTTATTTACATAAAACGTCAACCAGTCGTCTATTATTAAAAAAAAAAATCAACTTTACCTTAGTTAAATTTCAAATTCGAATAAATACTGACTAATATAAAATATTTAAAATAAAATACATTAATTGGACCGATTTAAAACTTGAATTTTTAAGATTTATAATTTTTTTTAGATCACTACCCTATAAATATAAGTCGATAAATGCGTAAGGTTAATTACAATATTATGTTGTGTGTGTTTTTATTTGGGGTTCAACGCCATAATAATTACAAAATGTAAATATTGATAACCAGTATTTAAGATTAAGCTTCAGAATGGTCTACCTGAATATACTATATACACATTATGCCAGTTAATATATCAGATAATTCTAGCTAATTTCTCTAATGCCGCAAATATATGAGCTAGAATATAATAATTTTGAATAAGATAGGACGAGAGCAATTATGATAGTGACTGAGAAGTGAAGGTATAGCCTATAGAGTTGGGTGGCCCCGCTAGGCGTCATGAATAATGTCCTCTTCAGTCGGCGGGGGTTGAATAAGGTACCATCCCCATCCCCAACCCCATACAATACATTTACGCTTAATCAATGAGAGATAATTAAGATACACTAACCAGTAATTAGTGAGCAAAAGGGCACCAGATCAATTTATTATCCTTCTCTCACATCACTACAAAACATTCAATTAAAACCGATAGGTAGTATCATATATTTCTTTTTTGGACTAAGTACTGTTAGGGCCAGATTAAAAGTAGAATCATAATTTGTTAATATAACTTTTATATAAAAACCATATATAACTAACAACAGTCCGGGCTTTGGAAGGCACAGTCCAAGTGTCACTGATTTCAATCAAATTTCTTTTGGTGATTCTACATCCACATTGGACATGTGTCCTGGCTTTCGTTCCAATGGGCCCAAGGATCCGAAAAAAAAAAAAAAAAAAACACGCTTAAAATGCTTTATTTTATATCTCGAGTATGGAAAATGATATCGACGTTGTTTTCCCATCAAAACATTTGTTTTTCAGACTATATTAAAGGAAAAATACAAACTTTAAAGACTGATTGCTTTTAAGACAAATATATTGAAATATTGGGAAATTTCTTCTTCTCATACATATAAACAGCTATAGCATTATCGAGAAGGTCTGCATGTGATTATAAAATAAAAAAATCGAGTTTTTTGTAGATAACGTTGGTGCTGAAAGACGTAGGAACACTCTAGTTAAAGCAAATCGTGTAGTTTAAGAGCCTTTACCGACCCTCCAAATTTGGTTTGAATCAGCCATAGGGTTCCTGAGTTATATGCGTTTTTTAAAAATCTTTTATAACATTTTAAGGGGTTTTTAGTAAAAAGAAACTTTCTAAAAAAGAAATTTTTAGTCACCCGAAAATTTGAATATAGGATCCTAAGATTTTTCTAAGTGCTAAAGCCAAATCTGACGCCCGTTTGGAATAAAAAAACAAAACAGTTAATATACTTCACTCCGTAGAAGAATACTGCTATTATTACATGTACTAGTACATAATTCAATAGAACCTTCAGATTAAATATTTAAATTCTAGAATTTAATGATTTCATTTTAAATATAAGTTAATTCTAAAATTTACTATTTTTGAATCACAAATAATGTTTTTGTATAAAACTTTAAACCCGGAGTTAAATTTTCAAATTAAATTTCAGTGACATCCTGAGAAAGGCCAAGTAGGGACATATAATAACACTAAACCCGTTCTGATTTTGGTCGTTCGATAACATAATTTTAGAAATTTACAAGGAATTTGCCCAAGGAATAGTGGTTTCGCATTAGTTAGACACTCCAGGTGCTAAAAAACTTTATCTGCCAACATTAGAAGTAGGCGGGTTTCAAAATGTAGCCAAAAAATCTCCAAATTTAGGACTATTTTTGGTTTTTCATCTGAAATTCCTAAACAGTGCATTCTATAGAAAACTATTGATAGTAACACCAATACACCACACCACAAGATTTTTTGGTTCTTTGTTAGTCGAACACTCCTTTCTTTGTTATTTTATTTTTTTAATATAAGTTTTCGATACTTAAATTTTAATATCGATATTACGATATACCGGATACAAACTATCGGACAAAAATATCGATATTTTGTCCAACATCTCTAATTTCAGCTGAGTATAAATAATTATTGTTTTCATGGCTATTGTAATAAAAATATTTTACGTATAGTTTGATACGTCATGAAACATTAAGCTGAGACTTGGTTGCGGTCTTTTATAAAAAAAAAAAAGTGAGTTTGAGGAATCGGCAATGGAAATCCACATTTTCTTATTTTGGCCGAACACTGTTGATCCTTCCTTTTAGATAATGTCCTTCGATGCGGAAGATATTGAGTGTTTTTTGTGACTTCCAAGTAATCCTAAACAAAGCAGAAACACAAGAGAGAAAGATAAACTAAGAACAACTAGATTTTATCAGCTGCGGAGCGGAAGGGCTTTGGAAGCCCTTGGAAGCGGAACCTCTGATTCGAAGACACAGATGGCATTAGTGGAGAAAAACAATGAGTGCTGTTTGGGGGGAGGAGGTTGGGAGGGAGGGGGGAGGGGGTTAGAGCAAACCGATAAAGGGACGGAAGGCAGCTGAAATTAGGGGCAGATCAAAGAGGACGGCCGATACTCAACTAATCTGGATCTGGTCCACTCTTCTCTAACAAGCTTCTCCAAACTTTTAAGCAAGTCACTCACACCCCTCGTATAAATTGCCTCGCATTCCACATTCCACCCTTTTCGAGGTATTTTTCAATGTTACTCTTCCAAAGAGACAACTTTATTCCCCTTCAATCCCTAGAGCCCTTCTCTCCAACACTCTTAACTTTTATTCCCCCATGTCTCAAGGGGTTGGAGAGGGAGGTCTTGTCACCGATCTTCCCATCGAATATTTGTTGTATTGTCATTTGAATTATTCTTTGCATCGCTATTGAAAATTGGTAAAGTTTTTGAGATTTTAAGGAATAAAGAGTTATTTTACGTAGTTATATAAATACATGCTGGTAAATAAAATAAAATCACTTATCAAGTGAAAATTAATAGAGTAAGCTGTTTGGTGATCAGGTTCTTACTTTGAACCATGATGCTGATTACGACAATGAACATGTCCATTGCAATTATCATTCATTTTTCCAAATTATTTTTCTTTAAAGAAACTTGCTTCCTCAAAAGCCTAATAAAGCGAAAAACTGTCGTGAACTATTTAAATTTAATTGAGATTAAATTTCCACCGTTTTGCACACCCCTTTGTCAAAAAAGACTATCAAGGAGGGGATCTTAAAATTTCGTTCCGCCAAAACCTCGTATTGCCGTCTGCTATCGATTTATTACTATACTTGAGCTATATTGCGTGCCTAAAAGGAGGGGAACTGTAAGTGAACTCTAATCCCCACTACAATAACGCAACTTCCTTGTAATACTATTACTACTTGATAGGAATTATTTTTAAAAACATTTAATTAATTATTTAATGTTTTAACAATGAAATATGGGGTTGGGCAGCGCGTTGGGGTAAAGCACTGGACTCATAAACTACCGCTACCGGGTTCGAATCCAGGTCGTAGTTATTTCTTCTGGACGTTATTTAGGCATCATATCCTACTGTCATTATCACTTTTTGTGCCAAAATTTAAAAAAATGTATTGTTTTCGTTATGCAATAGCAGCTACTTTTCAAGAAACATTTGTATCCAAAACCTAATCCAAAGAATGCAACTGTAGTTAAATAATCGTTGTCAAAAAAACATAACATGAAAGTACATATATTTTTTCAATTTGGCGACATCAAAAAAAGTTGATATCCGCATGATGGTATAGAAGGATCAATCTAATTAGGGATTGTATTTGCCATTTGTAAATTATTTGCCATTTCTATAAATTTGTTTTATTGAAAACTAGTTTCAAATGTTATACATTCATCTTCAGTTCAAGGTTTAAATGGATTATATCAAACAGAAAAATTGTGCATTGTTAGTTCAATGCAAGAAGAAACCAGTACAAACTTTTCTGTTTGATATAATCTATTTAAACCTTGAACTGAAGATGAATGTATAACATTCGAAACTACTTTTTAATAAAACAAATTTATAGAAGTGACAAATAATTTATCAATCCCTAATCAAAAAAGTTAGTTCAAAAATTGTTTTTTTGTGGATTGTGGTAATCTATCTAAGGTAATTGAGTCAGTAAGAATCGTTTGTAGTAGTTAGAAACATTAAGGAAATAAAATTGTATAGATTAAAGGAAGTTAGAGTAACAAAATAGGACAGAGGCGCAAAAGGAAGTAAGACAGTGAAATGGAAGTTAAGCTCGTCAGGGGATAACTGGGTTATAAGTGCATGGTTTAGAGCAGACAACTAGTTTACTGAGGATTTTCCACTTAGATTTACGATCAGGAGCTTGAGGAAGTAAACTATGAAAGTATTATGTCTTCTCGCACTTCAAGTAAGACGAGGTTTCCCAAGAACTTGAAGGAGGAATGGTGCGGATGAGGAGGGAGGGTGTTCCATCCAAGGATCTACTTTAAAGAAACCCACCCCTGGGGATGTAAGGGTGCCCTCTCTATATATAATATTTTCTATGCCTAGGTATATTATTTATAATATAACATTCAAATAGATTTATACAATTTTTGTTTACAGATAAGGATGTAACATAATTCATTACCAGCATCCATCAACTTTTTAATTATATAATAAGTAATAACCACTAACCAATAACAAGCAGTTTATTTGATATTTGAGAAAAGAAATTATTGTAACGTAACAGCTCCTGTGCGTTACAGAGATACTGGTTCAGTGAACATCTAATGTAACAAAATACTGAGGATGTCGTGTAATCATTGCATAATACAAGAGAATAGATGACTTATCCGAATAAGCAAAAGTAATTTCGTAGGATGTATTAGATATTGTTGACATCATACTAAATCTTATTGTCCAAATACAGGTCTATAATATCGGTTGACAACCGTAACTCCCGAAGAGTATCCCATATTTCAGACACATAGAGCTTAAATGTGAGAAATAAAATATCCAGAAATACTTAGCATTTATTGCGCAAAGTTATATGCAGATTTTACAAACGAAGTTCTGCTGAAAAAATTGCTATATACTTAAATTATTCAAAAAATTCAATGGGATTTATTTACTAAGGATACAGTTCTGATTTATTAAGGGTGGTTGGAAGGCGTTAGGATCGCAACCCCTCATGTCTTAGGGGTCCAAAATTTTGGAAGGAGTCCAACCTTGTTGTGTGTGCGTAATTTAATATGAATCTGAGTGGAAAAAAAAAAGTGGCGCCTGTTAAGGAAAGAGTAGAAATGTATTGCTATTATTCATATATCATAATTTATTTTAGTCAACGAACGGTTATTTTTGATAAAACGTGCTTACTACTTAGTAAGACTTTTCTCAATGAAGGCTTAAACTAAGTTATTAAAATGTACCAAGGCGGGAAGATTGATCACATGCCTTCAAACTTCTAACATTTTTATTCATAAATTGACGCTTCGGACAATTCGTCCATTATCAAAATTCATTTTTCTATAACAAAATATTTACATCATCTATATAAAATTAGTTAACAAGATATTATTAAACTATATAATTATGCATATAATTATATAAAAGTTATAGTGTAAATAAATAATTATCACTATATTAGTTTATTTAAAATTATTTTTATTATTGAATTTCACTATCTTATTGAATTATTTTTCCTTTCTGCATATACACTATTGGACACTTGGCTGTCCATTTTATGATCCATAAACTTTAAGTTTAATTCATCCTAAATTCTTTTGTTATTATCATATTAAAATCATTACTAAAAACTTGTATACACATAATAAACAAATCATAATACACAAATCATGCGGATGTCAACTGAACATAATAAACAATTAGGGCAATAGTATGATAATAATATAAATAACAGATTAAGATTAGAAAATGCAGTATTTGACTGGGCAGGGATCAGTTAGTAGTTAGATGTAAGATAGGACAGTTTTTGTACATAAGGTATGAATATTAATTTAATTTATTTGTGTAATCAAGAGATAATATTTTTAAATTATTTATAATGTATATACAATTTTTTATTAATGATTTTAATATGTTCATAAAATAATTTACAATGAATTCATGTTGTATAGTTTAGGGATTAATGTAATATCGACCTCGATCGGATTTGAAAAACAAGTTAAGCCGATCAATGGATTACAATTTTCAAGAAAAAGAAATCGGTAATTTTATATGACTCACCCCATTAAAATAGACCCAAGACAATTTAATACTTTTTATTTAGTTGAATTCGTGAAATTTGAAAATATTTACAAAAATTTATTTACACCATAAACCTAAGTGGGGTTACACCACTCATTATCATGGCGGAGAAATATGATGGGTCAACGATGTGGAGGGAGGATCCGGTAGGAACGATAACAGGTGACTGGAACTTTGTTAGAATCCGATAACCACCGCATTATCCCAACCCATCATCATTAAATATCTTCTATACAACCTTGTATAGAAAAATACGTAATTGGCCAGGGGGCCCAAAGGCATCATATCACAAAAGTTATATTGACCCATAGGATAGGGAGGCCACAAGAGATTATAGTGGCAGGAGGGGAGGTAAAACCGGAAATATTAATATACATCAGTTATAAATACCAGGGCAGACTTCACTCCGCCACGGTTTGAATTTAAATTAGCTTTTTAGAAATTCATTGCTTTCCGTTACACGGAGTTTTTCTTCGTATAATAAAAGCCCCCGTTGGAAAAATATTTCTATTCCTTGTCCCATGATGAAAATCATTTCGGTAACTACATTGAGATTTTATAAATAATATTGATTTAATTATTTATTTTTTAATCTCACTTTCATCAACTCACCATTATTTACTTTCTTTTATTTAATAGAGTACAAAAAAAAATCTTTAAATGAAATATTTTACCGTGGGATAAATTAACAAGTAAGGACAAGAGCATTGCAAAAACTGGATGTTCATTTTTATGTATTTACAAACATACTTACCAATTTTATATCGAATATAAATAGATATAATTAAAATTGTCATTAAATAAATGTCGTTCAACACATACTTAAGGAAAAGGGATGTTACATTAACACAGATGAGCAAGTGTATAACTTATATAAGTGAAGATTTTTTGTTATTAACATGATAGTCTTGGATATCGAAATTCAAAATCTAAACACTCCAATCTTATAGTATTATTTAATATAGTTTATCTATATTAACAATTTATGATAACATCTATGGTGATTCTTATAATTATTTTACTGAATTGGTTGCAAATGATTTAATCCTGGTATTAGAACTTATATAAGTTATGATAAGGCAATTATTTATTCTAAAATGAGATCTCCATTTATGGATTCTAGTCGAGGGGAATATATAATTTCAGATCATTCATCTAATTTAATAAATTATTAAAGTTTAATGCTAAAAACTTGAGAGGAATAAAATGATAGATATGTAATTCAAATATATTTTCGAATACTAAAAGAGTTAAAAAAAAAAAAAAAAAAAAAAAAAAGATAACCCACTATAAATATGATTGTTCTGAGTTATATAAAAGAAATAAATTCTATAACAATACGAATTAAACCCTCACAGTAAAACAGACACACATAAAACGACTTCAGTCTTTTCAATCTAAGATACTTCGACTAATTACCCAAGCGCCATGGTACGTAAATAACATCACTTATAACGTCAATGATCACATACGGACGTACTACGATTCCACGATAAGTTGTACGGACACAGCAATCAACCAACAAAAGGGATGGCCACAACTCTCATGTCGGTGAATACCAGAAGACGACTGAAATGGGTCTGTATGAGAGACCTACTTGCATAGTTATGCAAGCAAATTAAATCCATGGAAGGGTTGCCACTGGGTACTGCCTCTCCTTTTGCGTATCAAGTATTTTTATTTATTTTATTTTTTATTTTTGTATTTGTTATTATTCTAGCCCAACTGCTGATTGTTGATAATTGTAATTAGCAGATGCGGATTAATAAATACAAGTAAAAACACGGATCGAAATTAATGTGATAGAGAATTAGATTTGGCATCAATGAGACCAATAGATCGATAGATCAAACACATATTTGGTGGTTTATCAGCGTTCACATGATTTTCACAATGACAGGCGAATGTCGAATTCCAAACCAACTTGCTATTTTTAGCAAAACCTAAAAACCGACAGACTCGGAACCAAATTTGTTCAGAAAGGTAAATGGGTGTTTAACAGCGACGCAGAACTTGGCTTTGAAAATCATGCCAAATCCGAAAAATCACCAATGATCGTGTGTTTGATCGATACAGCTGCTATATTTCTACTGTTAGACGCCAAATCTAATTCTCTATCACATTAGTTTCGGTCCGTTTTTTTTATTCAAGGAGTTGTTTCTTCATTAATAGGCAAAACGTGTCGAAAAACGTATTTGTTTCTTGTTTTTGGCCTGAAAACTGTTCAAGATTTCATTTTCTGACTCATGTTTATAAGAACTTTTTGTCAGCGTTAAATTTGCTATAAAATACCTAAAGGTTGTCCTTTTTTTTCGGACACCCTATGTATATATACATTTAAGACGAGGTTACTATTTTCATAGAACTAATTTACTTTTCCGCTGTCTATGTTGGTAAACAAATTCATCGTTAGAAAACCACTGTTTAAAATTCCGAAGGCTCCGTAGGACTCCCAGAGCCCTTTAAGATTGATCGGTGCTGTATCCTAAAGCTGCCCCCTCCTCTGCAATCAACCCCAGAAGGGTGAATAATTACCAAATGGAGGATGGAAACAGCTGCAAAGGTCGTGGGTCTCAGCTGATGTACGGTGGGTGAGGTGGCTGAGTGATTACCAATGGGTTAAGAGTTGTTGGTCCTAGAATCTGTCTCCTTCCCGCCAATTACCAAAATAATTATCACAGAGCATAAAGTTATTACAACAAAAATATATGTTTATCAAATGGTTGCTGGAGTTTTATGCATAGGAATTTTTTTGTTCAGCGTTAAGTTAGTTATAAAACCGCCAAGGATTATTCTTTTTTTTGGAGGGACTTCATGCCGAATATTAAGGATATTGGTGACAAATGGTTCTAAATTACAAAATTTCGTACTTTTCTTCCCCCTCCCCCTGCTATATATATTTAATTTGTGTGTGTAAATTTTATTTTATTTTTTTCTGCCAAACAAATTTTAAAAAATTCCAGACAAATTTAACTTTTTACTAGAGAAATTAAACTTTTCCGCTAGCATTTAAAAAGGTTTAAGTAGAGTGGAAATTTTCAAGTCAATTTTGTTGAGACATCAACGGTATGACAAAAATACTACTAGAAATAGTATATAATTCCAAAAAACTATAACTTATTCAAAGAATGATTATCGTTCCACTGGGTATACTTGATATTAAAGAAATATATATAATTTGATGATAAATTACGAAATTTGAATAATTCATTTTATTATATTCATTACATGAGGTTGCTCAGAACGTAATTATACAGATAGTTTACACCTAGACGGATTCTTACAAGAGGAGCATCACGGCGCTAGAACTGGAATATTCACCAACTGTTCTATTGATTCGTTTTTCATTAGAGGTTTCATTATAGTATCATCGCTTTCAGAGCCTTTTTCTTTTTCTTGTCTCAATCATAGGATTTAGTCTGCATGAATTAGCGGTTGGTACAGCATTTAGTTCTAGGGCCAGAATGAAAAAAAAAAAATATCATCTAAAAGTCTTTGAGGTAGTTAGTTGGAACTTTGTATGGTTGTATAAATATATCTCCATAGCAAATAAGATAATTATTTCCAAGGAAAGGCTTCAGTTTGCTTTCATTGATGGCTAATTTCAGTAAGACTCAGAAACAACTTAATATTTTTTTTACATTTCCCCTTCTCCTTTGCTGGCCTGTGTCGGCTTGTGTTTCCGCAAGAATTTCATCAAGCTTTCGCCACAGGCGTAATTTCCTTATTTCCTCCATTTTATCTCAAAGTCCAAAAAACGAATTTTGGCCATTGGTCTGTATGTCTGTGCCATGATCATCTCTGAAACGGGTTGGCCGATTTTGCTGATTATTGTTTTATTTTGTAGGGCTTTGATCCCCGATGCGCGAGTACCAAATCAGATATCTTGTGCGCGATCGCGGCTGCACAATAGCCAAAAAAACAGTTTTTTCTATAGACGTAACGCCTAACGATTTCGATAAAACATTCCTAAAATCTTCTCCAAAAAGCATTTTTAATTTTTCTATATAATAATATAAAACATAATAAACATAATATAAATCAAACTAACTTTTAAATATTTAGAGAAACATTAACTAAATTGGTCTTCGATACAAATGCGAATGAAAATCCTAATCCGTTAACCAACTAATTTGTCTACTTCGCAACAATAATTTTAATATCAGGTCCTAAATTGTTCCAGAGGATAAAAGAATGCAAGACAATTGATGAAAAATAGGAAACTACAAGGTTACTTTAAGGGCTCTAAAGTCTCAACCTTGGAAGATTTTGCCCTATTTTCGGAATTAATTTCCAGGAATTCTATATTTTGAACACAAGCAATTTAAATAATTACTCCGTTAAAGAAAGTAGAAAATAAATTTTTTGAGGATACCTGCTAAAAAACTTATATTAAATTCCAAAGGTTTTAATTTACTGCACGTGGGGGAGAGTTGGTAAAATCTAGATTTTATACTAAATAGGTCGTTACAATTGACATTTAACAAAGATTACTCTTTTTGTAACTCTAAATAAATAAAAAAATAGCGACGTTGATTTTTTTTTTTAAATTGATTTTTTTTTTTTTGAAAATGTTCTGGAATATAGCCCATTCAAATCAGTTATGTTTAAGTCGCTAATATGCTGAAGTGGTCTGCAAAGAAATAAACATCCCAATTCTATAACATTCAGCGCCCTACACTCATAATAAAGTACAAAAATACAAGGGGAAAGATTAATTTTAGAGGTTACAGGCTACTTATCGTCATCAGATAATAACAATTTTTTTTTTTAGTTTACTGTTATTTAATTTAACAATCTTAAATATTATCGTGTTTCGATATTTCACCGTGTAAGTCATAGGCAAAGTTTTTTTTAAATTTATTATAAAAGGCGGTGTGCTAATAAAATAAAGTACAAATGTGCCTATGACCTACACGGTGAAATATTGAAACGCAATAACATTGAAAATAGTTATATTAAAAAACTGTAAATTAAAAAAAAATTGAATAAAATTTTATTATCTAACGGCGATAAGTAACCTGTAACCTCATTGAAATTGTAAGTGTACTTCATTATAAGATAGGTCCCTCGTGGTTGTTCCGATACACATCAAATTCGAGCAAAGAAACCTCATTACGCAGAGTTACAGTAAGCGCCATATTTGTTAAATGACGCTCTGGAGTATAGACCTTCGTGATTATATGAATAAAAAAATAAAGATGAAAGTTTTTCCAAACCGGGCAAAACGGTCAATAGTTTATAACTCATGTTTCTGAAGAATACTCTCTATTTGGATGGAATTGAAAACTACTTTACAAAAACTTGGGCAAAGTAAAGACAAAATATTATGACTAAAACCCGAAAAACATTTCTTCAACGCTAAAACTATAACTAACAACAGTGACGCGATTGACAGAAGCGCTGGGATCTCCTGGTATGCCCTCCTATAAAGCGGAGCTGACGTTTGGTTCGGAGTTCTCTAGGCTGAGTATAAATACTATACATAAGTATGCATATATTTAAGATGACTAATTTAATTTTTTATTTTATTTTTAATGCTTTAATGCTATTTATCTTAATTATTTTGCTATTATTTACCTTATTTTTTTTTTTTGGTCGGTAAATATGGTATTATTGATTACGCAAAGGATTATTGACGATTCCCCGGGTGGTGGATTGTACTATCTGACAATAAAATAAAAAAAGTTCATTGAAAAAATTAACTAAACTAATTATTTATCATGTGCTCCAAATTTTCAATTTGTCCATACATAGAAAGATCCATATATCAATTAATTTTAAAGGAACTTGAAATTCGATATACAGAGGTTCAATTAAGGTTAATATATGCATAGCTACACACTCGTTAGTCTGTAACGTTAGTTCCTACGACACTTCGTTCATGGCATGAAAAAAAAAAAATCCGCAATCTAATGATGGGACCTATTTTATTTTATTTTAACTTATTAAGGCCAACGCTGATATACATTACTTTAATGGTCAGACCTTGTTTTATTTGAAATGGACTTAGCACAACAAACATCATATTGCGAAATTCCATTAGGTCCTTGTCCGATTCTAACCTGAAAATTACATCCTCTCTACGCATACGACGTTTACATCCAATCTTCCCATCACTAACTGCTTTATACAACATCCGACTGGATGCTATTGATGGTGAGTTGTTGTCTCTGTTCCAGAAATGGGGAACCTCAAAAGAAAATCCTTTCCCATTCACTGCCCTAGCTTGATTTCACCACTTCAGAACTGAGGAGGCATGTTACGCTGTGAGAAAGGAGTAATCAGGGCTCAATTCGTTTTCTAAAACTTTCCTACCTCCTTGGAAACCGATGTATGGGCAATCTGAATAATAGCGAAAACCATGCTTATACCCCTCCAAAAAAGCAAGTGCGTAGTAGTAGAATCGAAATACACCAATCCGATGTTAGTATTTTTTTTTGTTTTTTTTTTTCATTAAATTTATTGATTTTTATAATTTGAAAATCATTTTTTTTTTTGTCAAGAAATAACTCTGATTTATTTGATAAGAGATTAAAAATAACAACATAATACTTATTGTTGAGTGAAAAATTTTAAATTAAAATTAACTCTTATTTTTAGCGTTATTTTTTCTGCTCAAAATAAAACTCAAAACGCTGCAACTTGCTTAAAATTAGAGCTGGCGAATTGAGAGTAATTTCATTTTATTTAGTGTGAAAATAAACTATTAAAAGACGGTCATTTTTATTTTCTAATTCGGTAAGCTGAAAAATAAACTACCGACGAACCAAATATAAAATAATTAAGTAAACCATTATATTTTGTCTACCTATTTGATCTTAAATCCTTAGTTATGGTCTCAAAATAAGGTAATAAGTTAAAACAATTTGTTTATTTCTATTTATACAAATGTTTATTTATATTTTCTTTAATTCAGTCTTACTTAAATGCTCTCCTCAATTCCATCCTTTTTCTCCATATTATCTTGATCATTAGCTGAGCTTGTAACATCCAAACGTCAAGTGAAAAAATTAACATTTACGTACCTGCAAATATAGTTCAGAATATCACATTAGCAACTGCAAAAACAGCGAAAAGATTCTTATGATTTGTATGAATTTGCATCAACATTTGTATAAATAGAAGTGGACAACTTGTTTTAACATATTTTGAACCATAACTAAGGATTAACGATCCAATTGGTAGAAAAAAATATAACTGTGCCATGAAGTAAGATTTTATCTTTGGTTTGTTGGTAATTTATTTTTATTACATCGTATTAGTAAAAAAGTGATTAAATGGCTGCGTTTCAATAGTTTTTTATTCAAGCTGAAGATAATGGAACCACTCTCAACTCGCTAGCTCTAATTTGAAGCAAATTATAGTATTTTGAGCAAAAAAAATATCGCTCAGAAATAAGAGTTATTTGTGACCCAAAAATAAATGCTCTAAAAGTGACATTTGTTTTTTAACTGAAAACAAATAATTAGTTAATTACGCCTTAACTTCTATTTCAAGCAAATATAAGCAATAAATTAAAAATTAATTTTTAACAAGTACATAAATGTTAACGATCAATTTTAACTTTAAATAAAAAATCATGGGCGATTTCTTTTTTTTTTTTATTAAAAAATAATTGATATATTTTTATTTGGCCGAACATTTAATTCTCAAATTCAACCGCTGCGTATAGGCACACTGCACAAACCATTCTACCAAATGAATGAAATCTTATAATAATTCATTTATAGGCTTTTATTTAAAAATAATATTATTTTATAAATGAATATACAATCAATAACAAAACTTTTCGTAGGCCTTTAAAGTTTTCTTTTATAAACAGTTACAAAAATCACAAATCATTTTAAAATCCCAGTCAAAAAATTAAATACACAGTTTCTTCAATAATTAAAAACAAATATTACACGTAACAAACAGCTGTTATTTGATTTTTAAAGAAAAGCAACGCTGTACACAATCTTTAATCTCTTCCCAGCCAACCGCTAATAACGAAAGAAAAAGGCGTGTTTGTACCCTTCTATTCAGTACTTTCAGGAATTATTTGAATTTCTTACTGTCATAATGGGTTGAGCATCGCTTCAAGTCCTACAAATAATCATTTTCAATTATGAAAAAGGATTAAGTGCCCGCAAAATAGAAGGCCGATGTAAAAGTACCGTAGCTCATATAATTAGAAGCTGTAACTACGAATATCAGATAGATTTAAAAGGTTCTAGAAGGCGTCTAAAAGTATTGAACGAGTGTAAAAGACTTACCATAGTCCAGAAAATAAAAGACACACCCTCGATGAGTGCACCTCAGATCGTCTCCCAGATATATAGAGAAACGGTAAAGCAAATTAATCGACAAAATGTGAATGCTTCTAAAAGCAGCAGAATATAAGGGAACAGTACCTATGAAAAACAGTCTCTTAGTGAAAAAAATATTTAAAAAAAGATCATGCTACGCAAAAGAATGGCAGGCAAAACAAGGAGGGGCAGAGTTAGGAATGTGAGGATAAGGGGAGACCTGGGAGTGACTGCACTGAGGGAAACAGTGGAGAGACGACAGTTGGGATGGTTTGATCATCTGTGCAGAATAGATGAGGACCGGGACCCAAAGAAATTTTTTGAAGCCAGGCCTACCGGACACTGCCCTCGAGGAAGACCTAGATTACAATGGATGGACCACATCTCAGGGATTGATGAAAGGAGGGGAAGGTCTATGAATGTAATGAAAGCGCTGGCTGGAGATCGAGAAGCTTGGCAGTCTTGGATCGGGGCACCTCCACGCTGAAAGGCACTAGGAGGTGCCTCAAGAAGGACGATAAAGAAGAAGAAGTTGCACAAGTAATTTAATTTCAATAAAGGATTTTATCTTCAGTTCTGTTAGTTTCATAATTATAGTCTATCAGAGCTCTTTTAAAACTCGAATTATAATAATAAAAAACTTTATTTTAGGGAAATGCCACTTAAAAATAACATTAAAAAAATTAATAAATAAACACTTCCGGTCAAAAGACATTCACTAAAATAAATCAAAATAAAGTAATATCTGTTTATTATATTATACTCTCAGAAGTAAATGTCAATAATTGAGGGAGGGATGGTCTACAGAAAATCTAGTTTGGTGCCACCTATCACACTTTCTAATCTCAATCCGTTTTCGAGATTACAGGCTCCGAACCTATATATAGCATTTCCAAGTCAATTTTAACCTTTTCCAAATCAATTGTCACCTTTTCCATTTCAATTGTAACTTTTTCCAGTTGAAATATAACCTTTTCTATTTCAATTGTAGCTCTTTCCAAATCAATTGTAAGTTTTTCCACTTCAATTGTAACCCAACCGGACATTAATTAATTCAATATTATTTATTTTATTATTGAAAAATAATTATTTTAATTACATTAATGACTTTTGAAATAATTTCGGCATATTCTTTCGACATTTTTTTCGTTTATTAAATAATTAATATTAAGTGTTAATTTCAAGTAGGTAGTTTAAATAAAATTTTTGTTTATTTATTTTTAAATATTTATTATTTTTTATTTATTTAGTGGAGGGAGAGTGTATTTCATCGATTTGGTGATTGTTCATTAGTCTTTCGAAGTTGTTAATGTCAAATTTACTATCGAAATTTTATTCGGCCGCAAGTATTTCTACTTAATTATTAGTTTTCAAAATTCTTCTGTATAGACATCGTTTACTAGGTTTTCGAGGGCACTATTTCCAAATTCAATATCGGACTTCCGATCGCGCATGCGCATTTCGTTTTTCCGTTGCTATTGGAGATTTATGTGATAAAGGGATCGTTTATTAGGTTATCGAGGGCTCTGATTCCATTTTTTAGTTTGCGCATGCGCGTTGTGTATTTTCGTTACTGTTGGAGTCTTCTATGATACACAGGGTTCGTTCATAAGGCTTTCGAAGGTTCTGATTCCGTTATTTGAATTGAATTTTTTATCGAGCATACGAATTTCGAATTACTATACAGTTGACATTTCTTTGGTACTGATATCGATTATTAGGTTTTCGAGGGTTCCGATTCGAGTTTGTTAATTGGAATTGTGATAGCGCCAGCGCTGTTCTATTGACTGATACTGTTGAAGTTTTCTTTGTTACACAAATCGTTAATTAGGTTTTCACGGGTTCTGATTCCTTTTTTTAAATTTTATTTTTTATCGAGCATGTACATTTCAAATTACAATTATATTTGATCTTTTTTTTATAGTATTTCGTCCTTTAATACCTAATAAACAATAACTTTACCGAAAAAAAAATCAATGGTAACTGTTATCCGAAATAAGCATGTTCGATAAAATATCCAATTCCAAAAAATAATCAGAATCTTTGAAAATCTAATAAACGGCCCTTATAAACAAAGAAAAGTTCAATAAAAACAGATAATTCGGAATGCACATTGAAATGGAAAAGGTTACATTACAAATGGAAAAAGTTACAATCGAAATGGAAAAAGTGACAAAGGGCACAAGAACTCTTCTTCTAGGTCAAATTACATGCGCTCCCGCATCAGAGCCATCGTATGCAGGTTGCCTTTACTGGGTCCGAAAACCGCTCCTCTTGCGGAATTAAGAGCTTCAAAGACAGCACTCTTTGGACTTCCGGCAGAAAAGAATGATGGCGTGACCCAGTATCAATAACACAATCACTTGCTACATCGCTGCGAGATCTTCGGGTTAGACCACTGCATCTTCTGTGAGTACAATTCTGACTATTCATTTTCAAGTTTGCTAGTTACCTGATTTACTGTCTGCCTAAATGTTTGGGATCTAGCCTTGCTACGACCGCCGCCGGACCAGAGGTTCCTGTCCACACTTGTATAGTTTAGCCAGGGCAGCAGGAAATCTTTTGGGAACAAGCCTGTTCGGAAAGTTGTCTATATGAATAAAATTTGTGCAGGTACTTTTGTATTGTTTCTATCTTCCAGATGAAACCCACTGCATTATCACTGAATGGTTGAAAAAGTATGATATCGGCAAATCACACTCACTAGCGCCAACATTTTGGTTTCCAGCTTCCAGAAAGATAATAACATAAATAAATGTTTATCAAGGTGTACCTATATCACAAAACTGCTCGTAGGTAGGTCATTTTCGATGACGGACAACTTCAACGGAGCTGTGTATGGACGTTGTACCAGTCTCTTTTATGGCTCTTTATGTATGTTGTATTGTTCGTAGGTCAGGTATGCGTCGATTCGGAAAAAGTTCCTCATCCTCTGCTGCTTAAAACTGCTTAAACTGTATTGCAGCGCGCTGCTCCATATGCGTACACCATTTCTGTATATTTTGAGTCCGAATAGTGAAAAGGCATTACTGTATAGATATGAGAAATTTATAAAGCAAAACAGTTGATTTTCGATATTTTACAATATTGATTTTTAATATTGTTTTCTTATATGTCGAATAATGTTATAATATATAATAATAGGTAGAAAAACCATGACGTCTTTTCACTCACCTCACATGGTAAATTATTGCCCTTTAATCAAGGAAAACAGATAAGCATTGCAAACCTTGAACCTAATGTGCTTGTATTCGACTGTCAATACTCACGTATAATTTGAAACGTGACACTGTCTTCCAAAGCTTTGAGATAGCTATGTACTATCAACTGTACCCGGGTGTATGTAGATTGTAAATGTAGATCCTTTCAGTCAAATGATATGACTTCAAACCGACGGAGATTACTAAATGGGCAGCCGTTATAGTATTTCATTGTACTTCATTTTCTAATTACCATTGTTATAACCACCTTCACCCCTTTAAAAAAACAAAAGATGATATTAAAAAATAAATTA
Source organism: Rhaphigaster nebulosa (assembly GCA_948150685.1). NCBI lineage: Eukaryota > Metazoa > Arthropoda > Insecta > Hemiptera > Pentatomidae > Rhaphigaster > Rhaphigaster nebulosa. The sequence continues at coordinate 80,701,329 of OX411307.1, read as the reverse complement.
AAATTAAAATTGTTGGACAAACATTCCAGACGAATAACAATTTGCAAGACCAAAAATTACTAGGTACTCGTATTGTTGTAGGTATCAAATTTTATTTGGCCTCCCAACCTCAATATATCTTCGAAATTAGACTAGCTTCAAAAATTTAGGTGTATAGTTTTAAAGCCAGTGAAGTGAACTAACTTAATCGAATTTCCGATTGGAACTCGAAAATTCATTACTTGAGATTCATTCGAGCATTTCTGAAAATTATTCATTTTTTCTTGTTTATTTTTCTTTAGCGGCTATGACCTCCTTACAAAGAGAAATTTGTCTACAAATTGGTTACTTCCTTACAAGAAATTCATTTCAGATTCCAAAAATTGTTGACAAAAGTAGATAAATGTTCAGTTACTGTAGAGAAATTTGGATTTGTATAGGGGGGAAACAATTTAAAGCATCATATCTCGATAGAAAAGTACGATTGGCGGCGCTGAACAATATTTTTGGTAGACTATCCCCCCCTCAATTATTTATATATATATATATATATATATATATATATATATATATATATATATATGTGTGTGTCTTATTCATTATATATATTTAAATATCAATCTTTAATATATAAAATAAAGTGTTCCACTAAATGAACTTTAATCGTCAAAGAAAAACCAAAGTATACCTGTATTAAAGATGACAATTTTATTCAACTATTATTTTTTCTAAATTTTATTTTTCCATCTATTTATTTTGCTATTATTTAATTTATTTTTATTTTCTGTATATATTGTATGTATGAATTCTTAGATAACTATTACTGTTGTCCTTAATTGAGGCAGATTGCATAATATTCACAATAAAAACAGTTTATTTCGTAACAATCAAAGAAAATTTCCCTGACACATATGAAACCAAAAAAACAAAAATGTTAGTAAGGATCTGTCTTGGTTGTGGAGAAGAGCTTAAATTTTCTGGTAAAACTTTCAGTTAGTCTGGAAAAAAATTGAAATTGGCTGGGAAACTTTTTAATTTATCTGTGAAACTGGAAAATGCATTATTATGATTGATATTAAGAATCGATATTTTCTAAGGCAACGTTTATGTATGCTTTGAACAATCGCACTTGAAACTAAAATTATTTTAGGCATTGTTTCGGGATAGGAAATACTTGTTTGTATTTACAAGCTATTGTGTCGTACACATAAAGCTGACAAGGTTATTCATTACACTACAAATATAGTTTTATTTAGTGATTAAAATGGCACAATGTACTGTTTATTCTTAAACTTATTTAACTATAGAATAAAATGCATATGTTTATCTGATTGCAAACAAGGAACAGATACTTATAACTTCTTCTCCAACAAAATTAAATTATGAATAGTAACTGGAAAAAAAAAAAAAAACATTCAAGCTAATAGAACATTAAGAAAAAAAAATTATCAGATATAAAGTTGACTTAAAGCAACCCCGGCGAGAGAACTCTCTTCCCTCTAACTTCACTAAAACATGCTCTAATTCCCAAGAAGCTTCGAGATAAAAAGAGCTATTAGAATATTCAGAGTCACTATCGTCACCAAATGCCCGGTTCTTCTTAACTTGTCTCTTTCTGAGTGACTCTCTTGTCCTCTTAATGCAAACAACTCAGCAGTTTGTTCCGGAATAACCCTCATTATAATTTCAGTAAATTAGGGAGAATTATCTTTGAAATATTGCGGCAGCAAGAAGATAATTTGAGCTGAAAGTCTAAATGAAATAAAATTTCATTTGAAGTGATGGCCGCTTTATCTACTTTTTTAAAGAATATTTAGTTTTTAGTTTTTTTATATAAATATAATACTATTTTTTTTAATATTATATAATACTCATTTATATATTAAGAAGAAATAATAGATAATAATAATAATAAAAAAAAAGAAGTGAAATGCTAAAAAAATATAAAATTAAAAGTAACAGAATTTAAATTTATTCTCTAGGCAAAATTATATATATATATATATATATATATATATATATATATATATATATATATATATATATATATATATATATATATTTTATTTTTTATTGTCGTGATGATTAGTCAAGATCAGGAAGTCATGATACATATATTTTTCTCAAACTTATAGGGTAATGCACCTTTAAAAATAAATTACAAAAAATAATTGCTGTACAAAAGCAACATAACAATAACAAATTGAGATTAAAAAACAAGAAAAAAATTAGTTAGAAAACTACAAGCACAAATTAATAGAGACTCTATTAACAACAGTCTTAGAGTATCTCTGGTGCTGGCAAGTGCTCAGTCTCGTGACTATATTTTATAATTCTATTTCAATAGTTAACTAAAAATATTTCGATTGAAAAGTTTCAGAAACAGTTGGAACTTTCCTACGAAAATATGGAAAGATTAGAAAAAATAGAAACACTCTTAGAGGAGCGAAAATGCCAATTGGAAAAATTAACACTAGAAAACAATTCCTTAAAATCGAAAATTTCCGACGTAGAGGGCCGTCTAAACCACGCTGAGCAAAATCAGCTTAGGAATACAATCAAAATAAGAGATATCCCAGAGAAGTCGGGTGTGAGACGGTGGTAAGCACAATACTCAGCGCCGGTACAGACAGGCCTGGGCGTTAAGTTGAGCCTGGACGATTTGGATCACGTCGTACGGCTCAGGACTAAATAAGAAGGAACCCCTGGCCAATTTGTACTACAAATCGCAAGATTTGTAGTACAGACCATAAGAGACGAGCTCGTGCGACAGAGAAAAAACCAAAAGGGACTTCTTTACACGTCACATAGGGAGGGCAGATAACGAGTCGCATTGCCTCTACGTCGGTGAAGCGATGACCCCCACTAATAAGCACCTTTACTGGCTGGCAAGACAGAAAAATGTGACATCGAAAATTAAATATGTATGGTTCAGTGGAGGTAGAGTCAGGTGTAAGCAATCCGATAGTTACCCGGCGGTGATTATAGGTAAACCTAGCGATTTGAACGCCTTCAACTAAGCCTAGCATAAAAGAATTCCATCAGTATCTTTGTTTCAATTCTTAATGTATCTTCACACTCTATCATATGTTAAAATTGAATACTGTATAAAAAATTGTTATGTGCTATTCCTTAACCTCCATCAATTTTCCTGCGATTCCACTTCCCCAGGCCCACAGTGTTGACTAATATCCTAAACCCCTTTCACGTTAATCCACAATCCCTAATAGCCCACTATAATGAATTTCAAAAATATTTCCTTGACAATTTTTATCACATAATAGCTGTATCGGAAACCTGGCTAAAATCTGTTATCTCTTCCTCCCAAGTATCCCTTCCTAATTACTGTTTCCTACGACATGATAGAGCTGATCGCATGGGAGGTGATGTCGAGCTGTATACCCATGGCAAAATCCTCCTTTAATCACCTTCTCCTTCCTTTCCTCACCTAGAATAAATATTTGTTGAAATTTCAACCATCTCTTCTATGTTCTATGCCGTTGTCTACCGACCTCCTCGTGTCCCATTCGACAACACCTTCGAATCCTCCCTTGTCCAATGTTTCTACCTTTTCCAATATCATTATCTCTGTTGATTTTAACAATAACATGCTATCTGAATCCAGTGATAAATCCTTTCTTACCAATCTAATGTTTTCTCTCAATCTTTATCTCGTTCCCTATTCTCCTACCCACCACACACAATTTTCTGATACTTGGTTAGACCTTCACTTTTCTGATTCTCCCATGAAAATCCTCTCCTCTTCCCAGCACCCTGTTCCTTTTCTTTCATCACACGACCTTATCAAGATTTCATACGACCAACCCGTCAAATCCTTTACTCCAAAAGTTGTTTCATAACGTAGCTTGGAATTCCTTTCCTATGAATCCCTTCAGCCTGACCTGGATTCTTTCCACTGGGACATCATATATTCCTATAATTCTATAGATCCAATGGTTTCCACCCTTACCTCAGACCTACAATCCGTATTAGACATACATGCTCATCTAAAAATCCGAACCTTACGCCATCCCACTACCCCTTGGCTAACCTCTGAAATAAAGGAAATGATAAGAAGAGAAGACTAAAATGATAAGCAGCAAGACGCAAATTTCGTCGCACTTTTTTTCAGCTGATTTTGCGTCTTCAACAGCTTCGCAATGATACCCAATCCGCAATCCGACGTGCCAAATACCTCTACATCCATTCTTCCCTTTCCAATACTCCTGATTCCAAACCCAGAAGGAAAATCCTTCGAAAACTATCCCTAACAGAATCCAATAAACATAAAAATATTGTTTAAAATAAATTGCCATTGTAAAGTATGTAATAAACCACAATTTACAAGTAATAAATATTAAAAGCGTTATTAATATAAAATGTAATTTACACGCCCTTAAACCGGTCACTTTTCAATTAAACACAACAATTAATAAAGTATAAAAGGAAACATCTGAAAAAACAAAACAAAAATATTATATATTTTTTTCAATATATAAGGTGATTTGTACACGTATTAACGTTATTATTCTCAAGCAATACAAGCCACATACAAAAAAATCAATATTATGTAAATAAAATAAACAACAAATTAACATGTTTAAAGTATTATATTTTTTTGTAATATAAAACGTAATTTTTATAACTATCTTGTATCTGTTTTTTTTTTTGTTTTTTTGTGGGAAATGTTGGATTCTTAATTTCTAATGTTGGCTATGAGGGAATTTATGATGTGAGGTTTAAAATTGAACCTGTAGAATCAGGGCCCCCTTCGCTCCCACGTTCAAACACCCCTGTCCTTAACCGATATGAAAAAATACGAGAGGAAGACCAAGGCATATTTGGGAGGATAGTGTTAATGTTAACCTTGCACATTTGTGCTCTGATGGACTTTAGAGGAAGGGAGTGTGTGGTATCCGCATTATATTTAATCAATTATGCAAGAATTAAAGCAATTACTAACCTTGACTACTAAATAACAGGCCAACAGACGGTTGTTGGTCGTCATTCAGATGTTTTTCAACTGTTTTTAATTCAAGCAGGAGCCTTATGCGATGTCTAATAATGTTGGCAGCCATTTAGCAATGTCTTCTTTTAATAATTATTATTTACGTATAAAATAAAATAATATGAAACTTATGTCTTCCTTTTAATTTGTCTTTAAAAACCGATGTTTCTTTATTGGCGCAATCTTTGTATACAATGATGGCATCGAACCTGAGGTAAAGCTATGCCTTATTATTTTTAGTATTATTGTCCTTTTTAATATTTTAAAAAATGATCAAAGGAAAAAAAAATTGCCATACCACCTTGGTTACAGCCAGACCGATTGGTGTAAACCCAATAGATAAACCGCACCAGTGTTGACGCGATACGCAGCGTTCGTTATCTAAATATATGTTGCCAATAATGGGCCCATTGTCTAGGCCCGCTGTAATTAACATATAGCTCCGAATAGATTAATTAATCTTGGCCCAATCAACTGTGCATAATGACAACGGTGGCCCCTATCAGTACGCTAGGGGAATCTTCTACTAGTACCATTCATCCGTTATGAATTAGATCATAAGCGGATAATTTCTTATTAATAATAAAGATATAGTTAAATAAATACTATCTAGCTCTTATTATAGGCAAATAATTGTATTCTTGAATCATTCATAGCTTTGGAAGCAGCAGTGAAACGTCGCACAGTGGAGTATTTGACCTGAAAAGCTGGCCAAAAGTAGATTTTTTTTTTAATTTGCTCTTTTATGGTATTACAATTGATTAGGCAGATCTTTGGAGCATTTAATGACACCTGAAGCAGACCCGTCGGAAGACCACGGGTTGCAGAATGGAAAAAGGAAAATCATGTTTTGACGGCAACGTTACCCTGTCAGACTGTTGAAGCTGCTTGTATTTAACGCTCGTTCCTTCTATCTCAGAATTTCCATTATTTATTTCTATTATGGCTGATTCTCACCAAGGTAAGCACTATAATTGATGACTAATTTTAAAGATATAAGCGTATTACAATGGTAATTAAGCTACTTTTTAATACCACTATATAAAAAGACTTTTTTTTCTCTTCTTCTATAAACAAAGATCTTTTTGTTATAATTCCAAGCGTTTTCCCGGTGCTCGTTTCTATTTGAAATAAAAGAGAAATTAACGTAGTTTTGATATTGAAAAATAGTAGCCGCCGAAAACCGCCCATAATCTTTTTATGATTATTTATTGAAAATTAGTGGCAAATAATAAGGATCAGTTATCATTTTAGATTTTCTATAAAATGTTTTTTATTTTTTATTTCAGACCCTTCAGGCATCACAATTATTACAAAAAATCAAATATATGACGATATAAAGCGATTTTCAGGCAAAAATATTGGACAAAAGCTTGAATAAATGGAAAAAAAATATTATTATAATTGACAATTATTCTTCCGACGAAAGAAAGACATTTTAAATTAAATTTTCCCAGGTAAAATCTCAAATTAAGAAAAAGTGGTTTGCCGCACACAAACCAGAGCCTGTTTTCTTTAGCAAATAATAGCAATTGGCTTTCACTATCGAGATAAATCTAAAAAAGAATTAGGTTTAATAGTTGATGTTCCGAAAACAGGGTAAGGGAACAATAATGATGGAAATACAAGAAGGAAATTATTTTAAGATGTTGACCACTTAGCAGAAATAACAGCGGTCAATAGAGAACTAATTTACAAATTTAGGGTCATTCTGGAGATAATTTCTAGAGGTCATTTGTTTGACATCGATAAATTTTCTAGTTTTACACTGGGGACCGATTTTCAAGTTTAATGGATCAAATTATTCGTTGGTTTTTACATTTGTTAGTTCATGATCATATGATAATAAATTATTAACAGCCAATACTTGAGAAAATAAAAGCCTTAAAATAAAATTTAATTTAATAAAAAATAAAAACCCCGACTGCGGAAAGAAATTTTCCGTAAATTCTTACAACCCCATTCATCCTGAGGCACGGAATGTACTTTCATATCTACTTAAGCGCATTAGTGGGTTGTTGGTGAAGTTGGCACCCATGAATATTGAACCATGGTGTAGTAGTTGGGTGCCTTCCACTACACGTTACCGCTCCTTGCAAGTATATTCCGCCCCTTTCATCTATGTATATAGAAATAAAGAAAGATCGTGGTATCTTTGCATATAAGCATATAGAAAGTAAATTAATATATTGAGTAAAGAAGAGTCATTCATAATTTTCGTTTGGGTGTTGAATACGACAAGAGATTTCAATATTCATGGGCGTCAACTTCACTAACAACCAACCAATGCGCTTAAGTAAAATATACAAGTACATTCCGTTCCTTAGGACGAATAGGGTTATAAGATATAAAAGTTATTTCCGAATTCGAGGTTTTGTTTTTTTCAGCAATCTTATTTTTGAAAAATTCAACAAATCATCCTATTTCATCATCAACCCTTCTATAGTAAGTAAGTGGTCATCGCTACATCGATTAATCAAAATCTAACATTGTCTAACAAGGTGCATCTATTTTTTTATATTGATAAAAGTTTTTTTTTTATTGAATAATAATACAAGCTGCCACACTTAAATATTAGGGCTGTACGTTTTCATTCATACCATGTATACAAAGTGAAAAAGAAGAAAAAAAATTATAAAACAAAAAAATAATTAAGTTAAGTAAATATAAAATATACCATCATGAACACATACATACTTATATACAATATTTACATTCACATCAACTATATTACATAATTGAAGGGCTTGGGGCAAGAGTGTAACGAGCCACAATTTACATGTTAATGAGTATTTTGTGCAAAACGCTACTTTGTTTCTCTTTATAGCTCTTTATTACGTTTGTTTGGTTACATTCCATTAGATAGTCCTATTATCTCATGGAATGTACCCAAACTAATATAATAAAAAGCTATATAAAAAAAAATAAAGAAAAAACGTCTGCCAAGTAGGTCAGTATAGATTCATTATTTCATTATTTCGATTGTTTATGAGATAAAGAAATATCTGGTGTGTCCACTCACAGGATTTTTCCTTACCACTTTGGGTTAAAGTCCAATACAAAAAATGTTTGCAATACCTTCCCTTATATTAGTCCAATTAAAATTTTTTTTTGCTTAGCTTTGTAGACAATCAAATTATCTTTCAAATGAGTTTCTGGAATATTTCGGGAAAAGTATAGTTCTCGAGTAAACAAAAACTAAGCTAAGGTAAACCGGTTTTCACCGTGAGCAAACTTCATAAAATGTGTAAAAAGTTCAAAACGCTATTTTATTTTATTTTTTTGGGGGGGGATTTGTAGGAAATTTAATTACGTTTCGAATCATTCTGTAGTGATCAAACAAGGTATCATTTTTGAGTTATGCGTGAATAAAGTTTTATTTTCTTCATAACACTTTTTTTTTTTCTTCTTGGGGATGTGCTGCAAAGGAAAATTAAAAGTGTTTTAAGGAGAAGGAATGTTTAATCAAAATCGAAAGAGCCGTTTTGTCGTCTATGGAAAAACATCGCCTATTGTGCAACCGTAATTGCGCACAGAATAGCCAATTTGATAGACAGACATCGGGGGACAAAATGCTAAATACAAAATAAAAATCAGCAAAATCAGTCTATCCGTTTAAGAAATACTTGTGGCACGAACATAGATGTATCAAGGAAAATACGGTTGCGCATGTGAAAGCGGAAATAGCGGATGGAATTTTATAAAATTTATACTGAACTATTTTCACGCTTATCCTCAATTTTCCTACAACTTTGGGCTAAATCAAACAAGCCATTTTCTCAAATATAGGTGTGTCCAGAAAATACGTACCTACTAGCGTAAACATAAGTAATGAATGGAGTCTGTGCCTCCTCGAGCAGTCTACGCCAGACGGCTCTGTCTTGTGCTGCAACAGTCCAGTTTCGGGTGTCCAACAAGGCTCTCGTATCCGCTTTAATACAGTTCAGCCTTCTTGCCTTGGGTCGCCCGAATCTCCTCGTTCGGTGTATGTCCTCCATTAAAACTTGGGATCTCGGAGTCATCCACGACCGACATGTCCAGCCCAGCGGAGCCTTCCCAGCTTTAAAACTCGGATTACATCATTTTCATTGAATAGCTCGTAGAGCTCCCTGTTTTTTCTTCTCCTCCAGAGATCTCTCTCTTTTACCGCTCCGAAGATTCTTCTGAGGATCTCCCTCTCGAATACGAGGTGAGTAGGTTTTCTTCAGACTTCGTGGTCTCCCATGCTTCTGACCCATAGATAAGCACTGGTCGTACCAGTGTCTTGTAAAGAATGATTTTGGTACGACAGGAGATAAAATGCTTTGTCAGACCGTGAAAACACTTATTGGCAGCATTAATATGTCTGCCGACATCCTATGATGCATCGGTAAAAGAATTCACCTCGGATCCCAGATATATGAAAGATTCTGCTTTCTGAAACTTATAGGGGCCAATGTCTAGTGATGTAAAATGGTCTCCGCCATTATCGAATGTATTTAGTTTTTTTTCTCATTAACTATGAGACCATGCGCATTTAGAATTTCTCATCGTCATTTATATCAGTCGCGTGAGTTTTCCTGGAATCTTAAATTCCTCCAGAGCCTTGTACAGCTCTTCTCTATCAATACTGTCATATGCTGACTTAAAATCGACAAACAGATGGTGTCGGTCAGCGGTAGATTTTATAATATTATGATAATATTTAACATCATTTAGAACTTATTTTCTATTAATTATTTACAAAAACAAGCTAAATTTGAGAGAATTTTATATTCAATAGAGTCAGTCTAAACTTGGTCCTATTTAATATGTATTATTGAATTGTTTAGTTTTTACAGTTTTTGATAGATTTGATGATCCTGCCTAGTGGAGGAGCTGAAGGTCACATTCCGAAGCATGTTCTATTAGTAATAAAAAATAAAAAATATATATATATATATTTTTTTTTTATAAGTGATATGTGCCGATAATTATGAAAGTGGTCTAAGTAATATATATCTTGTTTCGAGATATTTAATGAATCGCATTTGAATAAATTAAAAAAACATTTTTATATTATGCGACATTTCAATTTCTAATTTTATTAGTCTTGATTAATGGAAATTTATTATAGATATGAAATTTGTGTGAATTTCATAGGAAAATGTTGTTTTTAAAGCTTGAATTGACTTAGACCATTTTCAAAATTAACTGAATGGCCTATAATTGACTTAAAGTAATAAAAAATTGTGATTTTCTTTTGAAACAACAACTTTAACGAAACAATTCATAAACATTTATTAATCATTTTTAACAAGTAATCCATTTTTATCATAATTTCGAGTTTTTAAGATTTTTAAAATGTTCCTGAATAAATGGATGTATGGTAGTAAACGCATAAGATCTTTATGTTTTTCTTCCGTTACTGGTCTAGTGGTGTTGTATAATGGAAGTAATTGAATATTTTCGTATATTTTTGGTCTTCCTCTTTTAGGTTTATAATTTCTTTAAATTGTTGACTTAGACCACTTTCATAATTAACACTAAATGAATTCCGTATAACGTTGTAATTACAACTACTATCTAAAGGTTCATTTTTGACGATATCGTAAAAATTACATTGAATAAATTTAGTTTAAAATCATGTCGTGTGAAATAAGTGATAAATTCATTTTTTTTAAATTTTGACTTAGACCACTTTCATAATTATGGGCACATATAAATAAATTATTTGTAAATTTAAATTTTAAATAATATAAATTTGATCTGTTTCGAGAATTTTCAATGAAGGTTATTTATAAATTAAAACTCGATTTTTAAATTTAAATAAGACTGCAGGATGAGCCAAAAATATATTATTAATAATTATTTACCAGCATAAAAGAATTTCAATTGAATTTAAAAAATTTAAAATATTGATTGTTGTCCGAATTCTAAAATGGGCTTGCAAATACCTATTTATCCAGAAATAAATAATTTAGGTAATTGAGATTTTCCTTTAATTAAAGTCTGCACCCACAGACCACGATATTTTTTATGTAAAGGATGGGATAAAAAAAAAAGTATACACATTAAAAAAATATATTTTTTTAAATTTTAAATGAAAATATCAATTATATTAAAAATAATGTAGAAAAAGAAAACTATTTAACCGTAGCATATTTTTTTCAGAGACTTCGAAGAATTAAAGGGAAAATCTGAGAAGATAAGTTATCTACGAAGGAGTGGGTTTGAGTGGTTATTAAGTTTATTATTAAAGGATATTTACCTAACTCCGTAATTTCCTAAATTTTACCAAAATCGACCAGATTCTCCTCCAAAGCGATGTATGAAATAGATTGGAAATGTAAATCTGGGGTAATAAAGATTAAGAACAGTAGTTTTTGTTTAAAAATTACATATAGGGAATAAAATAGAATAACACAAAAATTTTTCACACTTTCGTAATTATTTATGGAAGAATCTGTAATGCTCTTACTTAATTTAACGTACAAGCAAAACAAGAGTCGGACTCCCAAGTTGAACGCCCCAGCTAAATGTTAAGAGCAAACAAGGCCCCCCGCAACTGATCAAACTGAACTATCAAATGAGAAAAGTTCAGCAACAGTTGGTAGAGTTCAGGAGGGAGGGAATTGTTTGGGAGGGGGAGAGAGAGAGAGACGAAGAATTAGAAGAATGAGACGAAGCAGGTCGGCTAACTGGGCAATATAGTCATCGGACTAGCCTCTGTTATTACGGGAGGATATCTAGCCCCAAACTGCAATCGTATTTAGTCGATTCCCGACGCCTGGCAAAGAAGTTTGTTCATCGGCCAACAACAGGCAATTAAAGTTGGAGCTTTATCTAGACAATATTCATCTAGACCCTCCCCTCCCCCCTGGATCCAACAAGCCTTGTTTTCTACTTTTAATGTTTAACTACAGCACAAGGGAAAGTTTCTCTTTACAGATATGAAAGTACAAAGGACCATCCCTTGTACAATTCCACATCCGATAAACACCTTAAACTGTTAACAGAGAAAAGTTAAAGGAGTTATATGTAATATCAGTAAGATCTGTTTTTTTTTTAATCCTTAGGAATAGTTCATAAAAATTATGACAGAATTCCTGGGCACTGTGAGGGTGTACCAATGTCTAAAATATAAATACATATTTATTTCATGTAAATTTTTGCATTTTTTTCATCTCAGCAGCTGAAAATTATTATATCATTTTATTCCTCACATTTTTATAATTTTCTCGGTTGCCGCAGACATTTGATAAAAATAGCTTAACACGACACCAATGGATAAATAAATCAAAAGTAGAATTCAGCTGCTCAAAATAAAAATCGAATAGTTTAAAGACTACGAGTTCAAAAGTTTTCATCCCTTTCTTTGCCCATAGATAAAAAAAAAAAAAAATAATAAATAAAAAAAAAAATAATAGCATTTACAAAAACTTAAAGGAAAAATTTAAATACAATAGTATTATCAGTACGTACTGTAAAGGCCGATTCACACGTTCAAGTAAGTCCACAAGGCTGTTTTCTTCACCACTCTGTTGAGCCACCGATCTATCCGCTTTGAATTCATTTCGTGTTCATTGTTTTATTCAATGGAGGAGTTAATAATGGGGTTTGTTTATACCACGTGCCTTGTAGTGAGAAAAAATAAAGAATTAATATTATTCAAATTGTCTATGTCAATTGGAAATAACGGCAATCTTACTTCCGGAATTGGTATCTTTAATATTCTGTACTAATGCATTGTTAATGTTTCGGGGAAGGTATTGATCCCCATCTTAAGAATTTCTAATGTGTGTAGATAGTTCTTCTATTTCCTCTTCTGGTGATTTTACCAAGAACTGAAGAAAAGAAGAATTCCTGAATCACACGTATTAGAAATTCTGAAGATATCCCGAAACGTTAACAATGTATTAGTATAGAATAATAAAGATATCAATTTTAGAAGTAAGATTGCGATTATTTTTAATAAAATATAAATTAATTTATTATTGTTTATTTATTTTAGAAAATTAATATTAAAAAAAAATTTTCTTCTTTTTTTGAGGGCCATTTGTTTTTTGTTGGAAAAATTAAGGCTTTCGATTGGAATAATTTATTAAATTACGTATTATATTTTATGAAACAAAATTTTGTGTCAAATTAAAATAAAAAAATTTGTTATACTTAAAATTTTTGCTAATTTTTAGTAAATATAAAACGAAGAAAACTACTCATAATTCAGAAAGTAATTTTAGCTTAATGTATTATTGTAAATCTGTACATTGCCTCATATAATATAAAAAAAATAAAACATATCGGCAATAATGTTACGTACACATTGACGTATCAATATTGTCAATTATACAACTGTGATTTTAAAAAAGAATATAAAGATCACAGCAAACTTAATACAATTTTTTAAAACACCAAAGTTAAACAACAATTAATAAAATATATATCAGACCTGATGAAGTGGCTGCTGTATTTATTAACTCGAATTTTAAAATTTTAACAGATCTTTTTTTCCTTTTTTAATTTCTATAATTTGTAATTTATCATATTATTCTGTTATAAATATATTTTTTAATGTATGTATGAGAAAAGATAATTCCTACATCGTTAGCAATTATTTTGAAAAATTCAATTTTATTATAATTTGTTTAGAATTCTAATTTTTTTAATTGTTTTTTACGTTTTTGTTATTGAACTTGTCAATTTTTAAAACTATAATCTTTTCTTAATTCAGTACAGGACAAAAATGACCTAATTGGTTGATAATACTTAAACAATTGTACATAAATGAATAAGATAAACATCGTCAACAAAAACAAGATTGAATACAATAACGACTTGAATATCACCACTTTCATCATATTTTGTATTGTAAGAACAGGCACTCTACATAGGCAAAAGGAGTAGAAAGAAAAGTGAATAAGGTAGATCTTCCACATAAAATATTTGGACCAATATTGAGTATTTCTGGTTTGTATTCCGTTCAAAACAATATTGAACTTGTAAATATATTTTCTTAAATGTAAAACATAACCATCTGAGGGAAATAAGTAATAGAGAGAGATAACTGTATCGATTAATACTATATTTACAAATATTATAAAAGTAAAAAATAAATAATTATATTTTTTTTAAATTTATATTAAAATTAAAAATAAACATAGTAAATACAAATATGCTGACGGACATAGAGGCCAAAAATTCGTATTATTGACTCGGGAGCTCTAAAAAGCACAGATCGGCAGAAACCTGCACATCGAAAATTTGCTCCGATTAGAATACTTTCCTATTCAGCAGTAGAAAAATATTGAGCACAACTAATTTTAGATAATTAAGGTTTCGTAGAAAATATTATTGATTAAGATCTATTAAGATAAAAAATAATTAATTCAAACGTTTTAATTATTAATTGATTATGATTTAGTTAAATTAAATCTGTATCAATTGAAAATAGCATAATACACACAATGTTGTTTTAAATATTAGTCGGTTTTCTATAGAAGAATTAAATGATTAAATTATTTATTAATTTTAAAAAAAAATCAAATCAAACGTTTCAACTACTTATCAATCATTTTATTGAAAATTTAAATTCATATATATTAAATAAAGCAAAACCCATACATACAGTGTTGTATAAAAACATTAATTAGGTACTTATTTCAAAACTATATCATCAGGCATTTTTTAAACATTATTAATTTTACTTTTTTTTCTTCAGGTTGACCATTTTGACAGACAATCTAATGATTGTAAATTTGTACTTTGAAAGGTGTGCATGAATAAATTAAGTAAAAAAAAATCATTCCGAAATCAAACCCCAAACTACGAAACAATATCAAAATATTACTTGAGAAACTTCATAAAACCTCAGGAGTGATAAGAACGATTTTAGTTACACGGAACAAGGGAAACGAAGTAAATTTTAAAAATATTACAGCAATAAACATCAATCAACATGGGGAATTGTTCATGCACGTAGGAAGAATCCTTCAAAGTCGAAAAGATACAACAACAACAAAAATAAGCAGAAACTTTTTATTAATCAGAGGTCTTTACAGCTGACAGTTCATTTCAATTTTTCCGTTATGTGCATTTTATTTTCATTAGGCTTTTCCCGCTACCTTATTTAGGCTTCCAGCCTCTTGGGAAATCAAAACGGCACAGAGAAACTGATGTTCTAAGAATTCCTCACCAGGAGCTCGGACGTTATATAAATTTATATTTGAGGAAGGTGATATATCTAGTCATCAATGGACCTAGAACTTGTGGAACCAGTTTTCTCATTTACCTCTTGATAAAAAAAAAAAAAAAAAAAAAAAAAGATAAAATTGTATTTATATTTTTCCGAGGAAAAGTTTCGAGAAGATGGATTGGTCCTCCCCCTTTGTTATACATGCTATAAGAGATGCATATAATTTATTCACGAAGCGTTACCTAAGCACCTCAAAGTTGGCTACGACCCTAAAACTTTTGAATATTTTCATCAAATCCAGCCGTGTATACTTAGTAAAATGGTTACAGGCAAGTTTTAGCTACTTATAGCACTTAAATATATATATATATATATATATATATAAATTAAAGCATATAAACAGAGATGTTAACTCTATTAGATCGTGATCTGTGTACCCGTCTCAGTGTGCAGAGGAACCTCATGCAAATCTCCTTCGGACGTTAGAACATCTAGCTTCTTTGGCCCATCCGATTCAGTCAAATTGCACTTCTACCTTAGGGATATTCTCATTTCAACACACCCACGATTTCTTGTTCTGGTTTTTCTTCGGTGATTTTTTTCATCTTGCCGGTCTTTATGTGTTTCTTCTCACCTTCATGAGATGACAAATGATTGCATTCTTAACATCGTAAAAAGTTAAAACACAACAAAATGAAATATAATTCTCGTTAAAAAGATTTCTTCGATAATGCTAACAAGACATTGGAATATTCCGATCACACCATAAAGTAAGGGACCAGACGTCCCCCATTAGGTGAGTTGGTCCCACATTTGGTACTCCCAAATTTTGTCTCACCTCAATAACTGTCCCACACTGGGCAAAATTTATTGATTTTATTGTTTATTAATTATTTACATTTTTACAAAATCAATATACAAGATATAATTGATCATAAAGATATATATTTTTTTTTCGCCTGTCTTACATACCATTGTAAAATATCTGGATACTTCCACCTTTGCGTTAACTAGACTTGAAGTGGGTGCGACCGTCCACTTTATTATCAATTCTAAAGAAGTAAGAGAAGTGGCAATATCGAAACTAGCCGTGTTATTAAACAACTAAATTATTAAAATTTAAATAAAAAAGTAATGCTTGTTTTCTTTCCAAATTACAAATGATTTTTTGTTGTACAAAATTTCTATTTATGCTAACCAAATAGATTATTAGCCTTACGAGAATTCTCAATTTGAACTAACTTTTTCGTTTATTTCTTTACAAGTTCGTAATTTTCTAATTTTTCCCGACAACAATAACTGATTTATTAGTTCAGATGTGAGCTAATTTGGTGTCCACAGAAAAAAAGGAAATCAAGAAAATTTATGATGCAATCTATTGCTAATTTTTTGTTTATATTAGTTAATAATAACATAACACCTTTTCTTTAAGTAACAATAAAAAATATTAATAATGGATATTGTTTATACTTACAGGAATTAATTAATCCAGTTCGTTAAGAGCAAAAGAGTTGAACAATTTAAAGTTAATGCTGGCTATTGCAACTATAAATAAGATATGGCAATGATTTATTAGTACTTATACCGGCAAACGGGTTGAGAATGTTCAACGGGGTGAGAATGGCCAAAAGTACGGAAAATGTGACTTTGACCCATAATAACCCCCTCCCACCACCAATAATTTTTTTTCTCATTTACTGGTGGCTTATGAGAGCTTAGATAATTGTATACAAGGTTATTTATTTTGAATAGTTTTATTCTATGATTTTCACGCAGAAAAAAAATTAAGAATATTTTGCTCCGAAGAGTAATTTTTGTTATGTTGGCAAAACTTCTTGTATCATGTTATTTTTCTAATCTCCTTAAACCGATTACCTTATCGTTTGTTGTGGTACAGGAACAACACCTTATATGAATAAACGTAAGTTTTTTTTTCCAATTATTTTGTGAGCTAAATGAAAATATTAGAAAATTTTCTAAAATTAGCCAAAGTTCTATTCTTTTTGGAGTGACTGGCCAAATTCATTCATGGCCATTCTTATCCTGCGCCCAACATGTGATTATTTAGGGATGTACAATGTATTCTTGCAAATCCAACCGTCGCTAATCCGAATCGTTCTGTAATTCGAACAATACCTAAAAAAAAAAAAAATATAGAAAAAAGAGAGATGAAAACGAATTAAAAGATCTAATTTTCTATTAAAAGATATTATTTGTATTTTTTTTATTTTTCAACGAAATTTCGAAAGAAGATTATATATATTTATGTTAACTTTAGTGCAATTTATATTCTAGAATAACATTAGTAGAAAAACAGATTCTTTAAATGTTCCAGTTTTTATATTTTTTATATTCATTTGACTTTATATTTTTCATCATTTTCCTTTCATTTTGATTTTAAACACTTGCTTCGAAGCATGCTGCCTGCAGTGTACATAGTTAATATGTACTTTTCATCTATTTAATGTTTATTTCATGAAATTTAATAGCATGTATGGCCAAAAGTAGGGTAACTTGGATAGTTTTTATGAAAATTATGGGAATCGGACGTAAAGAGCCATAAATTGTTTTTTGTCACTGTTTTATACTTCTTCAGCGCGCTCTAGCGGCTTAACAATTAATCGTAAAGGCATATTTACAGAAGTAAAATGTAAAAATTTTGTCTACTTTAATTTTGTATACGGTTGTCTTCTCGAAAATACTAATAGTTTCCAAGATATTAGCCCCCCCCCCCTTAGGGGGGTTGGTGGAGAACGGTCTTCCAAAATATAGACGGGAAACTAAGGTTCCAGGCAAAATATATGTCAGAAGAAACTAAGAAATACATATTCAAGTTCCGAGACCCAAAAAACTAGGATGTATCAAAATTTTCGTCTACAACAAATCTTTCCCATTTTCTGTCCTAGTTTGTCTGTACCACACTTATATAATTTTAGTTTTATTGTACATTTTTCTATTTCTTCTTCAAACAACCACCACCCCTCTGGAAAACCCAAAAAAGGGCACTCTCCCCCACCCAAGAATTTTAACGACGCAGCTTTCGTCGTAACCCCCTCCCCCCCCCTGTGAGCACTCCTGCCTACGAAGATCATTATAAACTATTTTAAAGGGCATTTGACTAGATTCACTTTGAGAGATAACAGACCTCTGTATGTCTAATATTTCCTGAGTTAGCGAATTTTTCTTAAGACAAGACTCATTTTTAAAGAATGCTGCATAATGTCAAAATCATGTAAAAAAAAAAAAAATATTTTTTAATGCTGCACTGGAGTTATAAAAATACCCAGCTCTAATCATATTCCACTAACTAAATTGATTCCTCATTCTGACATTCTGGTGTGAAATCCATAATTCTATTCACAGTATATAAATCAGTAATTGTTTTAATTTTTATTAAATTGTTATTTTTTTAAATATTTTATGATCTTACTACTATTTTATTTATTATTGTTATTCATTTGTTTTGGGGAGCGGGGTAGCTCAGTGGGTTAGGCACTGCGCTACTAATCTCAAGGTCCCGGGTTCGAGACCGGCTGAGGCAGATAATTATTTATTCTGTATTCAGTCGCGGATCGACCCTGTGGGATCGGGGGACCCTCCTGGGGCTCACCCAGCCTCTATAAAGTGGGTACCCTTAATTGGGGGAAAAACCTGGCGGTTGAGCGTGATCTCGGCCAAATCACCTCCTTACACAACCGTTGGCTTTGAAACAGTACGGTCCTTACCCAAGTACTGAGCCCAAGACCCTTCACGGGTTGTAGTGGTACAGGTTTTTTTTTTTATTCATTTGTTTTAATAATCTACAATAATTAGATAATTATAAACAATATAAGTTGTTAGGGGTGTCTCTTGTATAAGAACATATCCCTCCCTAAGTTTGTCAGCTGTTAAAATTATTGGTGAAAAACCATTCAATGATTAAAATTAAATATTTATTTAAAAAATAAATAATCATGTCTAGCAACCACATTAAAGAAACAATGTGCAGTAGTCATCCATTTCAACGCCTGCTGGAACCAGTGTATAAGCAATTGGATCCATATGAAGTTAAATTCCTATTTAAAAATAGCGTAATTATAAATATTTTTTGTTAAAAGGTAGGCGGAAATAGTAATAAAGCAAGTGTCAACCTCATCTCACTTACAGAAGTTTTGAAAATATAGGCTTGTATTATGAAGGAAATCATAAGGGAGGAAAAATAAAAGAGAAAAAGTAAAGAAGAAAATACTAAATAAAAACTTTTCATATATATTAAATTAAGTATTTCCCCAAAGTATTCGGAGATGTAATAAAGGATATGAAATCCATAAGGCTAAGGGGAAGTGGGGGTTAACTTTGCAATCAAGTAAGTTTGTAGCTCGGGACAAGTTTGAGAAAAACACTGAGGCCCGGATGAAGTGACAGTACATCAACGGACTTTAGCCAAACAACAAAGGGCATTCTAGAATGAGTTTGGAGAAATAAATAAAAAAAAAGGCTTTTCAGTGATAGTTGCAACTTTATATTTAAGTATTTTTTTCTTCATTTGTTTAAATAGTTGATTTTTTATTTCATTTGTTTAAATAGTTAAAATTTTATTTGCTTCACATGTCCAAGTTCTCAATTTAATTTCTATACGTCCAATCTCCAGAGACACGTATATAGTGGGTCACGAAAATATGAAAATATTAAGAATTAAAATTTACTAAAATTTTGCACTTTTACTTGATCTTTTAGGAACATACGATATTTGGTATACTAATCCAAAAGATCCATAACTTACAAGACATTATTGAAAATGTTTATTATTTGTAGGTATTTCTTTTTGTTTTTTATGGCCAGCAAATTTATAAAAAATTAATACAATACGAGCCTTAAGAATTATGTTATTATTTGTAAAATAACAACCAATAAAAACATAAAAAATAGAAAAACTAAGAGTTGAATATAAGAATTAATTTTTTGACCAAATCAAAATATAACTATTATTTTTTTATATAAAAAAAGTCGCTCATGATTTTTAAATAAAATTTAAAATTAATCGGTAACATCTATCTATTTTGTTAAAAATTTATTGTTAATTTGTGACTTATATTTGCTTGAAATAAAAGTCAAGCGTCAACTGATTATTTCCTTTCAGTTAAAAAATAACTATATTACTTTTAGAACAATTTTTTCTAGGCCACAAAGAACTCTCATTTTTGAGCGTCAGTTTTATTGCTCAAAATAAAACTCAAAACGCTATAACTTGCTTAAAGTTAGAGCTAGCGAGTGAGAGTAGTTTCATTGAATCCAACGTGAAAAGAACTATTAAAAGACGGCCATTTAACCACTTCTTTACTAATACGATATAATAAAAAAAATAAATAAAAATACCAACACCACCAAACATAAAATTTTACTTCATGGACCAAATATATTTTATCTACCTATTCAAAAGGTTAACTGATAAATCAAGATTATATGGAGAAAAAACATGAAATTGAGGACAGCATTTAAGAAATTCTGAATAAAAGAAGAGACAAATAAACATTAGTATGAATAGAAGTAAACAACTTTTACTAAAATATTTTGAAACGTGGTGTGAGAAAATTAACGTTTACGTATCTTCGAATACAGTTCAGAATGTCGCATTAGCAAGTGCAGAAACAGCGAAAAGATTTTGATGACTTCTGTGAATTTGCATCAACATTTGTATGAATAGAAGTGAATAACATGTTTTAACATATTTTGAACCAATAACTAAAGATTAGAGATCAAATAGGTAGAAAAATATATTTGTACCATGAAGTAAGGTTTTATATTTGGTTTGCTGGTAGTTTATTTTTCAGCATATTGTGTTAATAAAAAAGGGGTTAAATGACAGTTTTAGATGGTTTTTTTCACACTGAATAAAATAGAACCACTCTCAATTCGCTAGGTCTAATTAATAAGCAAATTACAGCGTTTTGTGTTTTCTTCATAAAAAAAACAAAAAAAAAAACAATCACACGAGCATCACACAACTTTCCCTAACCACTCTATTAATAATAATAATATTTTTAACATAATTTCAAAGAGTTCACATGAATGTGAACTCTTTGAAATTATGTAGTAGTGTTTACACTACTTGAAATGAACGCAGCAGCATTATATAATTGGCACTTTCAGTTGGCCCGATATCTTTGCTAATACTGGTCTAATTTCGATTATTATTTTTTTTATTTTTTAGATGATTTAATTACCTTTCATTTGATTGTATACATAATTTACCTTGAAATGCATAATTTTTTAGTTATGCGCAAATAAAATATTCATTTCACCGTAACTTTTTTCCAGGCACTTCCTCGGTGATGTACTACATATATGAAAAGTTAAAGGGCTTTAAGAAGAATAATTTAGGCCAGTTTCATCAAAATCGTTAGTCGTTTTCGAGAAAATCGTAAACAAGTGTAAAATCGATTAAATAAAGTAGCACTTTCGTTTGGTCGATTTTGGCGAAAAAGTAACATTAACTGTAACATCAAAGGCATATACCTATCTTAAATACGTAATTTAAGTTTCGTACAACTTTTCATTTTTGAGCTAGGATGTTCACATACACATAGACACACAGACTCACAGACAGTTTTGCGAGACTTGGTTATTTGTACTCAGGGAACCTTAAAATGTGTATTTCCGTTGAAAACTCAAATTCGAAAATTTTCACGATCGTAATACTCTTACTATGTATTTCATATATAGGTAAGGGAAAGTCACTCAACAATAATTATTATGAGGTGATTCTTGATCCGTTGTTAAATAAATCAGAGTTATTTCTTGACAAAAAATGATTTTTAGAGCCCTTTCCTAGTCATATTATAAAACATGATAGTAAACTATTATGTTTATTAAACGTATTCTACAATGTTTTATATTTTATAGTTATACAGATATTAATTATAATATGTTGAAATACAGATATTTAAAAAAAAAATGTATACAGAGTTTTTATTACAAGTGTCTCTCAAATTAAAAAAAGAAGTATTAATCTAACTTGTAATTATACTCAACTTGGCTATAGATAAAATGTCTTATTATTGATAAGAAATATTATTTTTTCTAACCTCAATATTCCTAATTTTTGAAGGAATTGCAAAGGAAATTTCCTTATTTCCCTGGTTTTTATGTGACTGTCTAATCGTTAAGGTATAAAATGTAACAGATAAACTTTAAAATTATTTAGTGAGACAGCTTTTAGTGAATTCTTCTGGTTTATTGTTTCTATGAATTCTAAATTAATAGATTCATAACTACATTTTTCTTCCTCTTTGTGCATATTGCATCACATTGACTTTCAGCTAATTCGCATTCTCTTCAATCAAAAGAAATTCGAGAAAAAAAAAGAAGCATCATAGAGCTTAACTATGAAAGCAACTAACTTCAAACAACATTTAAAATATTGATATAAACTTTTCATTATTCAGGAAGTTATGGAAATAGAATAAATAATTCATAAGATAATGAATAATTCAATCATAGATTGTTGTAGATTTTTTGACTCCTAGAGTAGATTCCACTACTAATAAGAGGTAACGAACCCCAACATTCTCTGCCTCTAAACCTCCCTCCTCAGCATCCCATCCAACCCTAAAGCTACAAGATCAGATCTAAAACAATCCTCCCATCTAGGTTTTGGTCTACCCCCTCGGGCTTTAACAAGTTGGTTCAGCGTTGAAATAGCATTACGTGATTCTTTTATTGTTCATCCTCCACATATTCATACCCCTAAAATCATCGACCTTTTCGCTACTAAATATATATTTCGTTTTATTCAAATTTATTTCAAGACTTTATTCTTTTTCAGTATTCGCCAGCGTTGTATTTAATTGAGTAGTTTCCTCATCTTCACCCAACAAGACCAAATCATCAACATAGTTCAATCATCCCCAAAGTGGTCTATAAAGACCCCAGGGAGTCGAATCCGACCTGCAAGATCTACATATATCAGTGAAAAAATAGTTTGATGTGCATGAGACATGAATGGGGTTCCACAAGAGTGGATCTTATTTATATGATGATGTTTCAGCCAACATTTAACGTTTAAATGTCCTTTACACAGACTTCGAAATTAGGTTTGAAGATGTAATCCCACAGTGGATTATCAATCTCTATGTTGACATTGAAGAAACGGATGTCATGTTTCATGAAGAACTGATTGCAATAATCACCAACAAAGAACTTGAGGAGCAGAAAAAAAAGGATATCAACAATTCTAGATTCAGAGACATACCTATTAAGTATTCTGTATTATTTCGCAAGAAAGTTTCTGATACCTTTTCCATCTTCATACCTTGTGGAAAGAGGTTTCAGGACGGTTGCCATTCCTCTTACAAAATATCTGATGTGGGCAACACATGACTTCCTTGTACGCCTATTAAACTATAAATCGGTGGTTCAAAAAGTGATCCTGAATTTGGTTACTAGTTTCCAAAGATTGCAGTAAAAACGACACTTGGCGTCCCGTCATTCATCTATTGACACACACAAACACACTCTTGTCACTGGAGGTCTCATGCCGTTATTATATGTCGTTTTCCTTCAGTAGGTAACTAGTTTCCAAGATATTTCTTCATGTTCCATGAGAACAATAAAACTGTCAATATCATTGGATAAAGCATTAGAAATGGACAGTTTCGACATTTTAAGCGGAAAAATCCACTCAACTAATATCTTATTCTCATGATCAACTAGTATTTTAGACTCAATTTTAACACTTAAAACAAGTAATAAAAATGTTAAATTAAATTGGAAACCAAATTGCGTTTGTAACCTTTATTACCGAAACATATGATTTCTATTTTAATTTAAATATAATTTTTGATGTAAGCTTATTATGACTTTCAAGTAAAGTACCCTTTTCCGCTCACGAATCTTAACCAAAATCCATTAAATGCATTTATATCGATATAAAAGTCATATTTACCAAATTTGAGATGTTTTACATTATATTTTAAAATATTTTTTGACGAAAGTCTAATATGAACTTCAAGTAAAGTACCACTTCCGGTTTTCCAAATCTAGTATGTTATTTAAATCAGTATATAAGTTGTAAATACCAAATTTGAGAAGTTTTGCAAAGTATTTTAATATAATTTTTGATGGAAATCATTTATGACCTTCAAGTAAAGTACAACTTCCGGGGATTAAGCAGTGACCAAAAAGGGAGGTTCACAACTAGATTTTACAACAATCCTAAATACAAAATTTCAACTTTTTACGGCTAACCGTTTTTGAGTTATGCGAAATACGAACGTACGTACGAACGAACGTACGAACGTACGTACAGACGCCACGATGAAACTAGTCAAAATGGATTCAGGGATGGTCAAAATGGATATTTCCGTTGAAATCTGAAAACCGAAAATTTTCGCGATTACAATACTTCCTTTACTTCGTACAAGGAAGTAAAAATAGCAAAAAAAAAAAAAAAAAACTACAATTCACATGCGAAATCAGCGCTCTCATGCAGTTCAGACTCTTTCCCTTTTTCTGGAGATTTGCTTTTTTATTCTGTTGGAAAGCTCTTGATCAATTTTTCCATTTCTGCTGAGCACAATCCCAAGATAAGTGAAGTCCTCTCCTGTTTCCAATACCTCCTTCTTGCAGCGAACTATCACTTCTTCTCCCTCACGACCAATGTTCATCACCTTACTTTTCTTTGCAGTCAATACCATGCTCTTTCTTTCCAACTCGGCTTCCCACTCAATGACAGCTTCCAGTCAAATGAATCTAAGTATTGAAATTCTGCTAGCTAAGCATTAGCAGGGTGTCCAGCTATATAACATAAACAAATTCAAGCATAATTCAAGAATTCCAAGACTGCGAACAGTAAGATTCAAGGCGCTTTTCGTCAATTTATTCGATTCAATTAAAAACAAAATTGGAACCATAAAGGATTGTATTTGGCCGACTTACGATAAAATGTACAATTCGGACTTGAGTATGATTATAATTATTATAATTATAATTTACAATAATTATAAAGGTTTTATTTCTGTTTGATAATGAAAAGCTCTTACTTAACTTCTTACACGCATCAAAAGTAAAACCATCTAGAAAATACAGTACAAAAACAATTTCAATAGTAAATAAATAAAATTTACGTATTAGAATAAATTTCACCACAATTTTATTCATAAGCTTATTTTACATAACAAAGCAAAATAATATATGTATATAAAACAAAATAATCACAATTATAGGAATAAAATGAACCCTAGCAACCCCTTATCCATGTCACTCCACGCTCGGGTCAAGAGAAACTTATTAGAAGTAGACTACTGTAAATGGGTTGAAATTGAAACTCGGAGCTGTTTGGAGCTAATTAGCTCCAATACTAGTGTATTAATATACCATTTTAACCTTCCATAACATCACTAAGCGACAGGTAGAGTGACTCAGTAAGGTGAGAAAGAACAATGTTAGTGGAAGGAGGTTTTTTCTAATTTTCATGGAATTGGAGATGGTAAGGGAAAGAACTGCTTCTATCTTATTCTCAATATTGTATACTCTTGTTGCCTAGAAATAACAGAAAAATGGAATTACTAAATTAAAAACTAAAAATTCTCGATGACTAGCTGTTTTTCAAGCGTAATTCCCGATTTTTTCCCGACCCGAAAAATTCAAGCTGAATTCCCGATCTTCAAGGAATTTAAGGCTGCAGGACACCCTGTTAAAGCACATTCCAACCATTAAAAGCATTAACTTTTTGTATATTTATTTCATGTAAAAATGTTATAAGATTTGAATTTTTGAATTGAATGGGCTCTATAATCCCAGCCTCTATAAAGTGGGTACCCTTAATTGGAGGAAAAACCAGGCGGTTGACTGCGATCTCGACCGAATCATCTCCTTTCACAACTATTAACTTAGAAATAGTACGGTCCTTACCAAGTACTGTACCCAAGACCCTTCGCAGTTTGTAGTGGTACAGTTTTTTTTTTTTTTTTTTTTATTAATAAATTTAAAACTATAAACTTGTCATTTATTTTAATTTTAAAATTTTCCACTCTGCAGTAAGTCCTATCAAGCTGAGTAGCCCTTGATCAGCTTAAAACAAACCACACAAATCAATATTAAGTGCAGATCTGCCCATAGAAGAAGGGGTCGATACGTTAGTTTTGGAAAAAAGTTCGAGAACCTCCGGCATAGTCGTATCCACTATCCGAAATAAAACCTCTTTCGGAACGAATTACCTTTCCAATGACCTATTACAGCACTAAATTAAATAAAACCGGGGAACGAGAATCTTCCAGTTTAAAACCTAAGGGAACTAAAAATTCTCAAAAAAAAAAAAGAAGTAATAATTAACGATTCATTCTCTAATAAATGCACATTTATGCTAATATGAAATTTATACATTTTTCTCAGTTTAAGCACTTCAGCTGAGGCATTCTCATAGAACCTGAGAGTTCAAGAATAAATAAATTTATGAACAATATGTCTTTTTTTTTTTTAATTTTAATAACCATCTACAAAACTTTGTTTTATAGTAAATGATAGAAGTAAAAAATTAGCAACCATAGTTCCAGTTTACAATATTTGGATAAGCGAACGGACGCCAAAATAAAAAAAATATTTGTATGGGTTGAAAAAATATGTTATTACATCTTCTATAGCAGTTTAAGTCGGTGTGGAAAATCTAGTAAACAATACAGTAGATTACGTAGCGTACAATGGTTAAGAGACTAGAAGGTACTCGACGATGGGGTTGTAGGTGGGTGAATTTGTTCTGAGGCGAAAAGAACTTCCTATAGCTTCTATAAAGTAGGTACCTAAGCACCTTCCAGTACCGAGGGGAAATTCACTGGATCCTACCGGCAAACAAGACCACGCTAGAAATAAAGTGGGTGTCTAAATCTTCTTAGCTTGAGATGAACCTTGGAACAGAGGACAATTATAAAAATAAAAAAAAAAGAAGTGGGCACAAGTGTCGCAATTTTCAGAGATTAACGTTTGACTCTACACTTACTTTGGAATGAAAAAAAAAATATAAACACTTTATTTTTTATTATCAACAAGTAATTACTCTTCTCTTTTACAGCAAGATAACTGGTTCTGTATAATATCAGCAATACAGTATATTTTTTTTTCCAAGATTCTCTATTTTTCATCCCTCATTTCTAATTTCTATTTATCCTTTTTACTTTTAATGTTTCCTATTTTATTGCTATTTTGCTTTATTCGATGCTAATTTTCTGCTTTGTTCCCATTTGCATCTTTAGCCCTCCTATACTTATCACTTACTATAACATTTAATATTATTTATGATGAAAAAAAAAATGTTGACTTCCTGCATAGTTTTTTAAAAAACATCTACTACCAAGTTTTAAAAAACAATAAAGGATTTTTTTTTTCTCGCAATCTAGGCTATGGTAATATCAAAATCCATAATTTAAGATTTATTTTATATGATTTAAATTTTATATTTTATTTTGTATAACTTCTGTATTTTTACATTCAAGTATTATATTATTAGTTTTGTCATAATCATGTAATTCTGCTACATTTATTCTTCTCATATATTTTATTATTCCCGTATCCTGAAGGTGTAAAAATTGGGCCGAAACGTCGGAATAAGAGCTGAAAGGAAACTCCAGACGACACAGTGTGCCCCACCAATTTTTATACCTAAATTCCAAAAATTGAGGATTTTAAGGGGGCTGCCAATGGAGTCTTGGACACTCTGTAGGTATAGAGAAAAAAAAGATATATATATATATATATATATATATATATATATATATATATATATATTTTTTTTTTTTTGTAAAGTTGTAAATGTGTGTGTAAAAGTGATCCAAGTAACCATTCATACTATATTTAAAAAAAATTAACAAATCAAATCATAGCAAAATAAAGAAAATTAAAACTGCATTATAAAAGTAAAATAAAACACATCTATGCTTTCGTTCAATATATTTTATCTTACTTTACATGTATATGTTTCATATTTACACACAGCCTGGGAGCTCCGAACCAAGCTTGTCCCTCCTCTTGAGGGCTGAGCAGGACTCTAGGAGATCCCAGCGCTTCTCTTACAACTGCGTCAATAGGATTGAGATCCAATGAATACTGAGTGAGAGCGCTATAGCAGACGCTCAAGACATGAGTGGAGAAGCTGGGGATATAGAGATCATGATGTAGGGTATTGTTTGTTACATAGAATGATGCACTGATTATTGTTCGAACAACTTTGGACTGAAAGGATTGGATCCGTTTGATGATTGATAGTTGTTCCCCACAGATGAAAATCGTAGGTCCAAATTGGTTTCAGAAGAATCTAGTAAATTAGTCATTTTTTATTAATAGATAGGGGAAACGTTCTGTATAGTTAGCCATCTAGTATTTTAAGTCTTTATATTTCAGCTAAAAATGTAAACAGTACAGCTAATGTGCATATTATGCTATTTGCATGGATTATGCACACCTATAATAATCTTGCATAAGCTATGCATGAGAAAAAAAAATTTATAGATTGATGAAAATGTATAACTATAGAATACACTATAAAGAACTATAGAAAAGCCCCCAGTTTAATTTAATTCATAGTTCCGTCATAACACTATCATTGTTAAAACATAAAATAGATCTATTCATTAAAAAAAAAAAGTATTTATGCTTGAAACAATTAATATAAATTTGGTGGCATACATTAAATAGTAACCATTTACTTTTTTTTTTTACTTTACCGCTTCCATCGCCCGACAATCATTTCCTTGATTATTCATTCGATACGTTATTGAACATTTCCTTTTAAAGTCGAATATCAGCTCTTTGGTATCTATACAATTATAAATATGGAATTATTCGACTTGATATTACTATCAGAAATATCAC
>OX411307.1:78815005-78859542 GCA_948150685.1 Rhaphigaster nebulosa | reverse complement strand
TGACCACTATGTTTTAGGTAACCTTTTTAAAATTCTATAGAAATCTTTCTCATTACCCTTGATCATATGGTATGCCATTTATGTTTATAGAATAAACTAAAACCATGGCTCGATTAATATAATTTTACGCATTTATTTAGCATAATGAATATTAAAAAAACTTGCACTAGTTAAAAAGTTTCATTTCCAAATTTTTGTTTTTGGGCGATGCCCAAAAAAAGTCCGTTTCGTCCCACTGTGCGCCGGTTCGAATCCGTTCTGGGAGGGTTGGCTTTTATTTGTTATATTATTTTATTGATCTTCTGCTAAATTTCTCTCGATCTTTTTTCAGACGAATTCCCCTTTTTCTCATGAGCAGCAACTGCTAAATAACAAATTAAATTAAGTTTATGTATCATATAATATCTATATATGTTTGATTCGGTGATTTGAGAAATCCCATACGTCATAGAGACCGCATTTCCGGAAAACAACAAACAACAGTCCATCGTAATGGTTCAACGCGACACAAAACAACTGATAATTAAAATGTGACTGACTCTGAATCTATTATGTTCCCAATTAAGACAATAAGAGTCATTATAGCATTTATATTCAAATTTGTTTGATTAATGGGGTTTCTCAAATTAACCAACTTTACGGAAGTACGGAAAATAATAATAGTAGAGGAGAATTGGGCGAGCTGGTGCACGATTCCTCCATCCCCACCACCGCTAACCTTAACTGCCACGTGGTCTTGTCTCGACCCTACCTTAACCACCATGTGGTCTCACCTCGACCTAACCTTAACTATTAGGCCACGCCTCTTTTTAGTCACGTGACCCTTATGCCCCGCCCCTTTTTAGTCATATGACCCTTATGCCCCACCCCTTTTTAGTCACGTGATTCAGTCACGTGACCCGCGGAACCTCCTGGTCTATGCTCCGCCCGCATATTTTAGTCACGTGATCCAGTCAGTGGGTACCTGACCCTTCAATGGGTGGAGGGAGTAAATATCTTAAATCAGGAGGTTCAATGGGTCACGTGACTAAAATATGCGGGCGGAGCATAGATCAGAAGTTACAATGGGTCACATGACTGGATCACGTGACTAATCCTTCTGGGCGGAGCGTAGACCAGAGGGTACAAAGGGGTCACGTGACTGAATCACGTGATTAAAACATAGGGGCGGAGCATTTGTCAGAAGGCGCCGCGGGTCACGTGACTGGATCACGTGACTAAAAAGGGGCGGGGCACAAGAGTCACGTGACTAAAAAGGGGCGTGGCTTAATAGTTAAGGTTAGGTCGAGATGAGACCACGTGGTGGTTAAGGTAGGGTCGAGGCAAGACCACGTGGCAGTTAAGGTTAGCGGTGGTGGGGATGGCGGAATCGTGCACCAGCTCGCCCAATTCTCCTCTACTAATAATTACCAATAAATTTGTAATGAAGTGATTATTTAGGATAAAATTGTTTATGAAATCATTTAAAAGGAAATCAAAGTAAACAGTTATGATCATTTTCGTTTATTATTTTCAATAATGAACCTTTGTAATCGAATAAGAAAAAAAATTAACCACTGTCAAAATTTCAGGTTTTAAATTTCAAGATACGTAGAATCAAAATAACGAGAAAAAAATTCGTCCGTCCGTACCTTTTCTCCGAAACTACTGAACCGATATTCTTGAGATTTGGCTCCAAAGTCAATGGTCATCCCAGGATGATCCTCGGGACTCGACAATGCAATCCGCCATTTCGATAACGATTATCTCGAAAACTATAACAGATACGGAGAAAATGATTAATAACATTCTTGAGCTCTGCGCATGCGCTAGATTGTAATGGTCAACTTTCACGTCGTGTTTCAGAATTATTCATATTCCAGAAGAATTTTCAATGATTTTTTACTAAAAACCTTACGAGATCGCAGGTAAACAGTAGCTATAAACAGTGGACTAATCCTACAGTGAGTACTGTTATTATTAACTGTGTATAGTTGGAAAAGTGAAACCGTGTCTAGTGGCATATCACAATACATGCTGGCGTGCCTACTTAAGCCAGCTGACTTCAACTCCAGCCTCGGGAGGGGTCGGTCAACGCACGTCTTAGAGACAAGTTCAAGCTCAAGCAGACGTAATTTTTTTTTCTAATCTTATTTTTTTTTTCAATCCCAATAAGATATGCGCTACTTTCATCAAGTAATGTCGGGTAAGACTTCTATTAAAAGATCGAGATCTGTTGGTTCGACACCTCGTGCTTCGTCTGCTAAACAAAAACGACGCAGTAAACGAGTAACTACACCAGTAACGCCACGTAGCCCAATAGAACCAGAACCTCAACCAGGGACATCGTCACAAGGGATGCCTGAAGAATCTCCTTTCTTCACCCCTAACTCCTATCAGGCACTTCAAAATGATAAAGAAATTATGGAGACTGCACCAATAGCCAGAGATCCCCGGCCCCCTCCAATTTTTATTAAACATATAAAACAAATTCAGCTACTATGCATCCAACTAAATAAAATTACTAACTCAGGTAGCTACTCATGACTCAATAGAACCTATGATACTGAAATATCACCGGATACAACCGAAGCCTATCGAAAAATTGTAAAATATCTTACCGAAACTAAAGCGGATTTTCACACATATCATTAATCATTGAGAGATCATTAAGGGTAGTGATTAGAAATTTACACCCCACAAAATCAACAGACGCCATAGAGGAGGAGCTGACGGCTC
Source organism: Rhaphigaster nebulosa (assembly GCA_948150685.1). NCBI lineage: Eukaryota > Metazoa > Arthropoda > Insecta > Hemiptera > Pentatomidae > Rhaphigaster > Rhaphigaster nebulosa. Next base: position 78,856,824 of record OX411307.1, on the reverse strand, counting down.
TAGGTTATAAAGTCCGCCAAATAACTAATGTTATAAAAAAAATAAAGAGAAGTCAGGCGTGAAAAATAAAGTGCCTCTACCCCTATTTTTCGTAGACCTAGAACCATCGCCGGGAGTGGAAAAAGTTTACGATATTAACAGACTATATTATACTAGAGTAAAGGTTGAAAAAACTTATACCAAGATGGAAATTGTCCAGTGTCACAACTGCCAGGCATATGGCCATACTGAAACATATTGTCACCATTTACCACGATGCGTGAAATGCGATGAACAGCACAAATCAGAAGAGTGCAACAAACCGAAAACAACCTCTGCAGTATGCGCTCTATGTCTGAAGGGACCTTCGGTTAACTATTAAAGCTGCCAGATTTATAAGAATCTTAAATCAAGATTCTAAAAACCCCGGTGCCAAGATGAAACGACCAGGTCAACCAGACCAAGAAGAGAATCTTCCAAAATCATTGAATCAGCAGTATCATTCGCTCAACTACTTGGAAGTGGAAACAAGAGCAATGCATGTGAGGCCCTACCGGAACATCCCCAACAGCCTCATCCCCAACCTCAACAACCTATTCTACAAAATTTATCCAATTCGCAACAACCCTATCAGCATACAATTTCACATATCCCTCCTCCATCAAATGCCACAGATATTACCAGTCTTCTAACATCCTTCAGAATTCAAATCCCTTGTTACCCCTCTGATATCACTCCTTGCCAATCTCGTATCCCACTTCATCCCTCCCTTAAGAAATCCTTAAATGAGTTCTACTAAACCCATATCCATTCTCCTTTGGAATGCTAATGGTGTTCGCATTCACACCGACGACCTAACTGCATTATTACTTGACAAAAACGTTGATATTGCACTAATTACTGAAACTAGACTGACCAATAAACAGCTTTTCAAAATACCTCAATACCTAACATATCGTACTGACCACCCAGACGGTAAAGCCCATGCCGGTACTGCTGTTATTGTCCATCAGTCTCTCTCTCATCACTTACTCCCATTGCCTACTCACGATTTCCTACAAGTCACCGTCATAGTAATCAAGACCTTCTCCTTCCCACTCACACTTGCATCAGCTTACTGCTGATAAACAATCCATCTCCGAATACCAATTCACTTCGCTCCTCAATTCCTTTGGTAACCATTTTATTCTGGGTGCAGACTTAAACGCCAAGTATCAACAATGGGGTTCCAGAATCACGAATTCTCGTGGACGTACATTGCTGTCTGCTCTCAGTTCCCAACATTTTAACCTTCTTCCTCCCAACTCGCCTACCTACTGGCCTACTGATTCTAACCGTAATCCTGATATCCTTGATTTCTTCATCCACAGCGGATTAGGCCCTCTCAACTGCTCCATTACTCACCTTGATGATCTTTCTTCTGATCATAGTCCATTAATCCTAAAAGTATCAATAGCTCCCATTCCGAAATCCTCCCCACCATCTTTCATTAGAGGCCCAGTTAACTGGAATCTCTTTCGTCAAACCCTGAACAATGAAATTGACCTCAGAGTAAACGTAAAAACCCCAAAAGACCTTGATAATGCAATGTATTCCTTTACCAGAACAGTTCAACAAGCTGTCTGGATTGCCTCTTCCCCCAGTCACTCCCCAAGAATTACTAACAAAAACCATTTATCGCAACACCTCATAGATCTAATCCATATCAAACGCCACGCCAGATCATTATGGCAACGTACCAGACATCCAAACGATCGCCGCTCCTATAACTATTATTCTAAACAATTAAAGCGGGAGCCGGCAACCTTTCGTTCTCAATCCTTTAATTCCTATCTATCCTTCCTCTCAGCTCGTGACAATTCCCTGGGGAATATCACCAAAAGAATTCTAAAATCCCACCACATTTCCCATCCTCTCCAGCGAAGTGATGGCTCCTGGGCAGCAAGATAAAGTCGAGGAATTCGCCAAACACCTTTCCAATACATTCACTCCTCATCCAGACTCCCATTCCATCCACACCACATTAGTAGAAGAATTCCTTATGCCACCAATCCCACTCTCCTTACCTCCTTAAGCTGTTAATCCCTCTGAGGTCAAATATCTCCTACAAAAACTTACCCCCGTAAAAACCCTGGATGCGATCTTCTTACCTCTCAGATCCTTCGACAACTTCCACCCAAAGCAGTCATGTTCCTTACATACATCTACAATTGCATCCTACGTACTACCCACTTTCCTCTCTTATGGAAACATTCCACTATCATCCTTTTTCTAAAACTAGGCAAACCTCCCAACACCATGACATCTTATATACCAATTAGTCTACTCCCAATCCTTTCGAAAATCTTCGAAAAGATCCTTCTGAAACGAATCCTATCCATAATAGATTCCAAAATCTTCCTCCCTATCAGTTCGGATTTCGTTCGCAACATTGCACTGTTCAACAAGGACTCAGAGTTGTTGATCATATTTCCTCAGCCCTAGAATGCAAACAGTATTGTTCCGGTGCATTTCTGGGCATAGCACAAGATTTTGACCGGGTATGGCACGCCGGATTGCCCTTCAAGCTTAAAATCTATTTACCTCAAACTTTATACCTAGTCCTCCGATCCTACCTCTCTAACCGCTTCTTCCGAGTCAGCTGTGGAACAGAATTTTCCAACCATTATCCAGTTGAGGCCGGTGTTCCTCAAGGAAGCGTCTTGGGACCCATCCTCTATATTTTATATACCGCTGACATTCCTATTCATCCTGAAACATTCTCTGATGACACCGCCATCCTATCATCCAACTCAGATCCTGAAAAAGCATCCTTAAACCGGCAAAGGCACCTTTCCCAGATCGAACATTGGTGTAATAATTGGTGTATCAAAGTAAATCAAAAACAATCTAAATCCAAACACGTCACGTTTATCCTCCGACGCATATCTTGTCCGCCAGTTTATTTTAACTCCATATCGCTTCCTTTCTCAGACACAGTCCGGTATCTTGGCTTCTTACTTGATAAAGGATTAACTTGGAACCCACATACTAGACTTAAAAGACAAGAACTGAATCGACGATTTGGCCAATTATATAGACTGCTAAACAGGAAATCTCAGCTTTCAGCTCACAGCAAACTGCTAATTTACAAGACAATCCTGAAACCTGTCTGGACCTATGAACTCGAACTCTGGGAGACAGCCAAATTTTCGAACATCAAACGCATCCAATCCTTTCAGTCCAAAGTCCTTCGAAAAATAGTCAATGCTCCGTACTATGTAACCAATAATACCCTACATCATGATCTCAATATCCCATTTGTCTTAGACCTTATTCCATCCAAATTTCACCAGAAAATTTAATTTATAAAAGGAAATATTACCAGCTTTAATTTTGGATAGGGCACATTTTTCTGTACGACGCCACTATATCCATCCTTGGATCCATCCTCCAATTCCTCAGCTTCTTGATCTTTGTAATGGAAGTTTTGGCTTTATGGGTGAAATATTTAAATTAAAAATAACTTATTTTTGAGCGTCATTTTTTCTGCTCAAAATAAAACTCAAAATGCTATGACTTGCTTAAAATTAGAGCTATCGAATTAAGAGTGGTTCCATATTATTCAGCGTGAAAAAACTTTAAAAATATGGCTATTTAACCACTTTTTTACTAATACCATATGCTGAAAAATAAAGTATTGGCAAACCAATATATAAAAAAGTAAACAAAAAGTAAACAATTGAATTTTCCTATCTATTTTATCTGTAATCCTTAGTTATTGTTTCAAAATATGTATGGTAAAATAAGTTGTTTACTTCTTTTCATGTAACCTATACCACTACAACCCGTGAAGGGTCTTGGGCTCAGTACTTGGGGTAAGGACCGTACTGTTTCTAAGCCAACGGTTGTGTAAGGAGGTGATTTGGCCGAGATCACGCTCAACCGCCAGGTTTTTCCCCCAATTAAGGGTACCCACTTTATAGAGGCTGGGTGAGCCCCAGGAGGGTCCCCCGATCCCACAGGGTCGATCCGCGACTGAATACAGAATAAATAATTACCTGCCTCAGCCGGTCTCGAACCCGGGACCTTGAGATTAGTAGCGCAGTGCCTAACCCACTGAGCTACCCCGCTCCCCTTCTTTTCATACAAATGTTTATTTATATCTCCCTTTATTCAATCTTGTTTAAATTCTCTCCTAAATTTTATCTTTCTCCATATTATCTTGATTTATTAGTTGAGCTTTTGAATTTACCCAAATGGGACCTGAAGACGTAAATTTAATGTAAAGTAGTACATTTAAAATGCCGGATGTTTTTTAAAAAGTTTAAGAAATAATTTGAAGGGGGGATAGGTTTTCCCAGAAAATAGAGAGAGAAATACTTTATTAAACATCAATGCTGCCCAAATACATTGGGTAGCTACAATACACAGCGTACTGCTTAATCCTTAATTGATTAAAAAAATATAATTTTCATACTCCCCAAGATAAGATTTGTATTTTTAGTAATATTTTTGGTTATTTTAACAATTGTTTTTGATCCAATTTTCATGCTTATCCCAAAAACTTACACCAAATTTAGCAATTATAAACATTTAGGTGATTATATATCTTCTTATTATTAAATCCCCCACGAAAAATATTTAAATCCCCCTCCGAAAAAAAATATGTGTGTACGCCCTTGGTTACATTCATAGCACAGTTACAACCGATTTAATTTCAAATATTTATTTCAGTATTTTTAATTTTCAACTGTTAAATTTGAATCCCATTATCTTTGGCTCTCAAGTTTATCTTATTTACATTTTCTCTACAATTCCTTAGAGAAATTTTGTTTGTAATCATGCCAGCATTGAATTTTTTATAATTAGGAAAAAATCTTTCACTAAAGGATTGGCATACTATACGTTTTGGCATAAAATATCGATTTTAAATGTTATGCCATTTTTAAGTTTTAAATAGCATTTTATGTATTGATTATTCAATTATTGCTGACCACTATGTTTTAGGTAACCTTTTTAAAATTCTATAGAAATCTTTCTCATTACCCTTGATCATATGGTATGCCATTTATGTTTATAGAATAAACTAAAACCATGGCTCGATTAAAAAGTTGGCTATATCTCATATTTCTATCTTTGGAGCTTCGTTTATCTCTGGTGCTACTGTCTATTTCAGATTAATATTTCTAGGTCTTGTCCCATCCAACCTATCATTTATAAGCTTACTCTTAGGACCTAGAGAAAACTAAAGAGTTTTGTCTCTCCTTTCAGTGAGTGATTGCATATTCGTTAGCCGTGGCGGCTCGTAGATAAAATTAGTGGGAGATGCTGCTCCAGAAAGAGTATTTGTTGTAAAAGTATGTAAAAAGGCGTGTATAAAAAGAAAATGTATTCAGACTAGTTAAATTTTAAAGAAAAAAAAAATCAAACATTTTTTACTTATTATTACATAAATTGTTACAATTCAACCTTGATCAATTTATATAAATACTGCCATTTTTATTAGGATAACAATCAATAGTTATACAATTTATCACATACAAGAATATGGTACATATTGTTAAGCCCAACACACGTGGTGTAAAAAAAAAATAATTACCTCCCACCAACACACAAGGCTCAGCACTGAGACCGACAGTTAGGGTTGGAACATCGAAAGAAAAATATCGATATTCGATATCGCAAAACAAAATATCGATATCCACCGATAACCGCTAGAAAAATATTGATATATCGAAAGGAAATGGATGAAAAAGGAAAGAAAAGTCTATGAAATGAGTATAATGTTAAATTGTGAAGAAGGTTATGAAATACTATAATTATTATTATTTATAAAACAATATTTTTATTAGCCATGAATCATTATAAAAATAGATAGAAAAGAATTATACTTAAAAAAAAATGTTATAACTTTTTATTTTGAAGACAGCCATATTTCATATTTCATACAGTCTTCCAGAAGTTTTTCAATAATAAAACCATCAAAATTCTAAAAAAATTTATTTACCTTATATTATTTATATTTTATATATATTATATATTTTATATTATTTTTAACCTTCCGACTATATTGTGCATTCTCAAAACATTCATATAAAAGCATGTAATTCATTTGATATACAGTTCAGTACCATCATCATTCATATAATCATCAATTTGTCTTTACATAGGATTAATTAACATTATTTGTATATAAATATTATCTACTAATTAATGTTTGGTAATTAAATATTGTTTATTGTTATATTTACTGGTAAAACTCCAGAATCGTGACCCCTACATGGCGGACATCTAGATTTTCAGGACCTGACTGATCTTAAAAATAGACCTCCGCCATTTTGGGGTTACGATTCTGGAGTTTTACCGAATAAAGGAAATTGTTAAAATAAAATACAGTATAATTCGTATGGCCAATGGTTGGAAAGGTAAATATGAATTATCGAGATATACAAATTATCGAGATTTCCAATAATCATGGTAAAAAATAGGAAATAACAAAATTAATACAAAATTGTATTAATATTAATGGACATACAAACGATATAATTAGATCAACAAAATCTTAAAGTACCGCTAAACTTTCGTAAAAATAGGCAAAATCTCGAAAAGTTATGGGAGCTTCTTAATTTTGAGGTAGGTGATTCCCATCCTCGATGCTTTCTAAGAGTTGCCTCACTACTTCATTGCGTTAAATGTCTTAAATCGTTTAATTATGGCCAACTCTAGAGACTGCAGTTTAGAGGTTGTGTTGGGAGACAAAAGCAGCAGAAGATTAACATCGCTGAGTGATGTGATTTTGTTGTGGACTGTACAATTATCAATAAATAGTTGAAAATTTTCGGGGTTTTTATTCCATATCTGTACCCATTCGTTGAAAATTTCGCTTATGGTACATGCATTTGTGTTTGCATAATAGGCTATCGGTAACGTTTTTGTTTATAAAACACCTTGCTTTTGCGGCTTAGCCAGTCATGAGTGAACTTAATTTTTCAGATCAATCCATGTTGTCGACTAACAGTATGGTTACAGGTTTTTTTACAAATTTTTTTAAAGAGAACTGAATAGAAAAAAAAGGGTAAACCGACCGAAATTCATAGAAACGATTCCTCACTCACCTCTCCTCGAAAAGATTAAGAGTTAACCAGATTTTTTATTTGGAAATTCGAATTATAAGACGTTTGCATTACTTGGAAGACCAAAATAAATACGAATTATCGAGGGGACCGGATTGCTGTGTTTTTATAGGAAATAAAGGGAGATTTTCAACATACCAGAAAATTCAAACGAATTATCGGAATATACGAATTACGGGGATATAGATTATCGATATTCTACTGTAATATAGTTTAGCATATGGTGTCATCGATATATCGTTGAAAAATATCGATATCATCGATATATCGGATGTTAAGATATCGATAGAAAATATCGGTTTTTCAACTCCGATATATCGATATATCAATATATTGCACCATCTCGCTGGAACTGTGAAGTGCACAGCTCTATACAATGATTTTTGTATCTTTTTCCTAATCTGTGGTATGGCTACTGACATTAAGCTTAAGGATTATATATTTATATATATATATATATATAAATATACAAGTATAAAAAAAAAAGGACTCATTATATTAAATGTTATTGGTAATGGGCGTACTGCAGTTCCGAAGCCTCTGTACGCGAACTGCTACAGTTAGTAAGGGAAAATAAGATATTTTGGCAGAAGAAACTTTGTGACACAATAACTGTCGTTTTCACATACGAGGCTTTGTTTGTTCTTGAGTATGTAATTGAAGATAACCAAAGATCCAGATATACAATTTCATTTACATTTCGAAATCCCTTTTCCTTACAGCCTTCTATTACAGTTCCGGCGTTTTACCGACGATCCATTCAAGGCCCAAATGTTTGCTAGCAGCAATGGCCTTTTTTTGTCCTAAATTTAATCCTTTTCACAGCTTCATAAAATTAGACACTACATAAAAACATTTTCTGAGAAGGCATTGTATCTTTATTACTATTGTTGTTATTATTCTTGTTTCTTCTTCTTTTTAAAAAATCCAAAACCACATTTTATGATTTATGAGTAAATATCCATGGTACTAATGAAAAGGAAAGTCTTGAGGAGAGAGGTAGGTCGATGTATCCTACGAAGTTTTTATCAAGGACCGTGATGGGAAAGGTTGCTTTCATTACCTAAAATTTGGAATGGCGTCCGACTAATTTTGGTGATTGGAAACCGATTAGATGAGAATTATGTGATTGAACAACATAATCTTCTGCTTAATTTGTCGAACTAACGCAGTACACCCGCACACGCTAAGAACTGGACGCGAACTGGCTTCTCAAAATATCTTAGTATTGAGGCCAAGAGAGGCACCGCTACAATCGAAATTAGTCTCTCTGTTTTGAACCTCATATTCCGTTGGATACTATTTTTTTTAATATTTTTTTTTTTAATCCAATAACTTTATTGCAACAAAATTTTAATTGTCTTATTAATGCAAAGAACGGCTGTCATTATAAAATTATAAACATTGTCTTTTTTTTGGTAGGGGGAGGTCTAGAAAATAAATCCACCCCGACCACAAATGGTCTATATTAAAATTCAGGAGGGTGTTTTATGTTAGTAATTCTAATATTAGTTTAAATAAATTTATTTTTAAATTTGTTGTTTGAAGCTTAATAGTATAAATATTTAGCCTCATGATAAAAAAGGCACTGACCATGTTTTGTTTTGGGGCTGTGTTAAAGGTTATCTTAATTTTTGTAAATGCTGTGTGTGAAATAAACCAAGCCTTGCTGCACTTTGCTTAAACTAATTTCTATAACACTTTCCATTTCTACGGTCCAGGCAAACTTTTCAAACTGTTTGAGTCATGGTATGGAGGGGGAGGGGGGGAGACACTCATACAGCCTTGTGAATGCAGATAAATAGCTACTTTAATGAGGGATTCATTCATAATAGGCTTGAGGGTCCAATATTTTTTCCATCCAAGTTGCATAATGCCCTGTGTAAGCTATGGTTGTCAAACATGGTCTCTGACAAAGAAATTAGAAAATAAATTAATAGTCTGGCAAAATTCTATTGAAAGGAGTGTGCTAAACATTAAGAAAAAGGACCGCATCAAAATCATGGACATAAAGAGACGAACAGGCTTCAAAAACATAAATCTTCTTTTAAAAGAAATTAAATGGAGATGGGCTGGCCATCTGGCTAGAATTACGGACGGAAGATGGTCCTTAACGACAACAGAATGGACTCCTTATGACTTGAAAAGAAAACGTGGAAGGCAAAGAAGGCGTTGGAGTGACTACATAAGAGCCATTGCAGGTCCAAACTGGATCAGAGACAAAGAAGCCTGGAAGGAACTGTGGAGAGAAACGGCGTATCCCACTTCCCAGTAGGAATTGGTCTCCAGGGAAGTTAGACCATCACTCCCTAAGGGGAAGGCCCACATAAATTAACAGAAAAAAAGTTCATAATATTGTATAAAATTGTAAATATTGTAAGTAGCATCTGAAGTAAAAGTAGTAAAATTCTGTTACTTTTTGTAATAAAAGGTTTTATTCATTCATTCATTCAATGAGGGATTATCAGAAAAGATCCATAAGGGTCAAAACTACCTCCCCTCAAAATATTAATAATCATACAATAATGCTTAAAAAAAATATCTAAATATGACAGATTTTGCAATCATGCAAGGCTCAGCATCGTACTCCTCTAGGTACTATAGATTAAAAATATGAAGTATGGATATGAGAGTTTGAATCCTTTTTTTAAAAAACATCTATATTTTCCTACATACTTCAGCGACGTTTCGAACAATTGTCCATTTTCAAGCCCATTTTTTCAAACGTCTACAATTACATTTTTTTTAAATTACCTACATTTATTATCAACACTTAGATTACTATATAATATATATTTGTTATTTTTCTTATCATAAGCATATTATATACAATTTTATACAATTTTTTTTTTTCAGATTTTGTATATGCATGAAAAAATGGGCTTGAAAATGGACAATTGTCTGAAACGTCGCCTAAATATGTAAGAAAATACAGATGGTTTTTAAAAAAAAGGGATATATTTTTCTTGAAAATTAATGACTGTTATGATTAATTTTATAACCCTTGAAAATTAAGAAGATTATTTGAAAATATGAACCTTTTAAATCAAGAAGGAAAAAGAGAATAAGCAATGAAATCTCCTTGAAACAGAGCAGGAATTAGTGGAAATTAAAGTTTTTCATAGGAGAATGGGTAAATATCTACTTTTAACGTTTAGAGTCATTTGAGTGAAATTCTGTGCTACATTATAAAGATAAGTAAATACGAAGTATATAAGATATTGGATACGTGAATTACTTCAATATTTGGTCCCTTCAAGCAAAACCGAACAGAATTTATAAGTCGCCTTGAATTTTAAACTTCATAGCAGACTCCTTTATTTGTTCTTCTTTTCTTTTTCAAAATATAGGATACTTTACAATAATTTTGTTTTTACTTATATCGTAGATCGTAATAATCTCTTCGCAATTCTGATAGTTGATATTTTAATGAAAACGACGAGTTTACTAATTAATTACTCATGGATGCTCTTTTAAAGAAAATAAGAGTTATAAATTTTCCACCGTGAACAGTAAACGCTGCATTAAAATAAATCGATTTGAAATTGTTGTGTCCTCAAGGGTCCTAACCGACAAACAACTTGATGCAATCGAAAAGGGTATGAAACCCTTCAGTCTGTCATCAAATAAATGGATTTAAAGACTACGATATGCATTCGTTCTTGTCGCCAGTTAATATTAATAATAATTTATATTCATATATACAAATCGATGGCTTCACATGATAACCTAGCAACTGACGTTTTTACTGTGGCTTTCTTATTTGTGGCTTAAAAATTGGCGGAAACCGATTATAAACTTATTCAGAAGATTCCCGCGAAATTTGAACACACAGATAAGAGATTTTCATTCAGATAGTGAAAAAATAAAAGAATAAATAAATTACGAAGTTAGTTACCAGATTATTAATCTCTAATAGTTTATATTTTATTATTAATAAATATAAAGTAGGGGATTCCAGATTTTATGTCACTGCGTACCACTTCCACTTTTCAGATAGCCGGTGTACTACTACCTGATCTTATGATAATACCAATAAGATCATATTATTGTTATTGAAGATTTTTCTTGATAAAAAAGTACAAACTTATTTTCAAAAGTTTATTTAAGAAACAAAACAATATATGTATCTGTAAATTTTCTTAAGAAAATAATAAATTGAAAATAAAGTTCAAAAATTCAAAATCAAAAGTTTATCAATTTCACATGGCAGCAATAGTAAGATTCACATAACAATACCAAAAATTCTGCAAATTAATGTGTATCCATCAAAGTATGAAATTTGGACATTGTGAAGAAAAGCATCAATTGTGTGTATTCATCTTGTAATCGATACATTCAATAATAATTGAAAAAAAGTTGTTATCCCTCATTGAATCTGTTAAAAAGATATTATCCATGACTTTAGTTAGTTTGTTCGCGTACCATCTGGAACTTCTTTCAGTACCACCTGTGGTACGCGTGCCGTGGTCTAGGGATCCCTGGTATAAAGTGTTATCATATGTTGCCTATAATAATTTTGAATGGTTTTGTTTTTACAAATATCTCATAATCAGAAATTTAAACTAATAACTTTAATATTTTATGTTTCCAGATATTTGTAAGTATAACAACGGGAAGAGCATTTTATCTGAAACTTAGTCTAAAGTTGACGTAAGTGGTTTTATTGTTATAGTTCTTAGATTTAGTATAATTTACACGATTCACAGCAGCGATCATCAATCTTTTCCAAACCCGTAAACCTTTTATTGTGATTTTGTCAGGAAATATATAATTTCCAAGTCAATTGCAACCTTTTCCAAATCAATTGTCACCTTTTCCATTTCAATTGTAGCTTTTTCCATTTCAAATGTAACCTTTTCCATTTCAATTGTAACCCTTTCCAAATCAATTGTCACATTTTCCAATTTAATTGTAACCTTTTCCATTTCAAATGTAACTTTTTCCATTTCAATTGTAACCCAACCGGACATGAATTAATTCAATATTATTTATTCTATTATGGAAAAATAATTATTTTAATTACATTAACGACTTTTGAAATAATTTCAGCATATTCTTTCGACATTTTTTTAGTCCTATATTAAGTGCTAATTTCAAGTATGTAGTTTAAATTTTTTAAATAAAATTGTTTATTTATTTTTAAATATTTATTATTTTTTATTTATTTAGTGGGAGGAGGGTGGATTTTATCGATTCGTTGATCGTTTATTAGGTTTTCGAAGTTGTTAATGTCAAATTTACTACAGAAATTTTGTTTGGCCACGAATATTTCTACTTAATTATTAGTTTTCAAAATTATTCGGTATAGGTATCGTTTACTATGTTTTCGAGGACGCTATTTCCGAATTCACGATCGGATTTCCGATCGCGCATGCGCATTTTGCTTTTCCGTTACTGTTGGAGTTTTTTTATGATATAGGGATCGCTTATTAGGTTATCGAGGGTTCTGATTTCATTTTTTTAGTTGGGTTTTGGATCGCGCATGCGCATTTCGCTTTTCCGTTAATGTTGGAGTTTTCTATGATATAGAAATCACTTATTAGGCTTTCAAGGGTTCTGATTCCATTTCTTGAATTGGATTTAGGATCGCACATGCGCATTTCGCTTTTCCGTTACTGTTGGAGTTTTTTTATGATATAGGGATCGCTTATTAGGTTATCGAGGGTTCTGATTTCATTTTTTTAGTTGGGTTTTGGATCGCGCATGCGCATTTCGCTTTTCCGTTAATGTTGGAGTTTTCTATGATATAGAAATAACTTATTAGGGTTTCAAGGGTTCTGATTCCATTTCTTGAATTGGATTTAGGATCGCACATGCGCATTTCGCTTTTCCGTTACTGTTGGAGTTTTTTTATGATATAGGGATCGCTTATTAGGTAATCGAGGGTTCTGATTTCATTTTTTTAGTTGGGTTTTGGATCGCGCATGCGCATTTCGCTTTTCCGTTAATGTTGGAGTTTTCTATGATATAGAAATCACATATTAGGCTTTCAAGGGTTCTGATTCCATTTCTTGAATTGGATTTAGGATCGCACATGCGCATTTCGCTTTTGCGTTACTGTTGGAGTTTTCTATGATATAGGGATCCTTCATAAGGTTTTCGAAGGTTCTGATTCCGTTATTTGAATTGATTTTTTTATCGAGCATGCGCGTTTCGAATTACTATTACAGTTGACATTTCTTTGGTACTGGTATCGATTATTAGGTTTCGAGGGTTCTGATTCGATTTGTTAATTGGAATTGTTATTGCGCCAGCTCTCTTCCATTTACTGATACTGTTGAAGTTTTCTTTGTTACACAAATCGTTAATTAGGTATTCGCGGGTTCTGATTCCTTTTTTCCAATTTTATTTTTTATCGAGCATGTGAATTTCAAATTACAATTATATTTGACTTTTTTTTTTTTTTTTTTTTAGTATATCGTCCTATAAAACCTAATAAACAATAACTTTATCGAGAAAAAGATCGATGATAACGGTTATCCAAAATGAGCATGTTCGATAATAAAAAACTAAAGCAGTACCTTTGAAAATTTAATAAACGGCCCTTATAAACAAAGAAAAGTTCAATAAGGAAAGTAAAACGAAACGCGCAGTCGGGTACAAAATTCCGATGGTTAATTCGAAAATATAATGATTGATAGCTTCATAAACGATACCTGTACCAAAGAGGTGTCAACATTAATAGTAATTCGAAATGCGCATGCTCGATAGAAATCTTCGAAAACCTATTAACGATTCTTTTATCATAAAAATCTTCAACAGTAACGCAAAAGCGAAATGCACATGCGCGATCCAAAATCCAATTTAAGAAATAAAATCAGAACCCTCGATAACCTAATAAACGATCCCTATATAATAGAAATCTTCAATAGCAACGGAAATGTAAAACGCGCAGACGCGATCCAAATTCGAACCAAAAAAAAAATGGAATCAGAACCCTCGATAACCTTTATCATAGAAATTTTCAATAGCAACGTAAAAGCGAAATGCGCATGCGCGATTCTAAATCCAATTCAAGAAATAGAATCAGAACTCTTGAAAACCTAATAAACGATCCTTATATCATAGAAAACTCCAACAGTAACGGAAAAGCGAAATGCGCATGCGCGATCGGAAATCCGATAGTGAATTCGGAAATAGCGCACTTGAAAACTTAGTCAAAAATACCTATACCGAAGAATTTTGAAAACTAATAATTAAGTAGAAATTATTTCAAAAGTCATTAATGTAATTAAAATAATTATTTTTCAATAATAAAATAATAAATAAATAAATAATGAATTAATTCATGTCCGGTTGGGTTACAATTGAAATGGAAAAAGTTACATTTGAAATGGAAAAGGTTACAATTGAATTGGAAAATGTGACAATTGATTTGGAAAGGGTTACAATTGAAATGGAAAAGGTTACATTTGAAATGGAAAAGGTGACAATTGATTTGGAAAAGGTTACAATTGACGTGGAAATGCTATAAATGAATATGAATTTTACAAAAAATTAAAACAAAATAAATGACAATTTTGCTTGTTATTCAGAAAATAATAAAAATAAATTTTTGAGTTTTTTTTTTGGCTCGAACTTAATTTACATGTGCTCTCAATACCCCTCTATCCAACTGTAACCGTTATTTAAATCATTAAAAAAAAATTAATATTTTTTATTATACCGTAGGAAAACTTCAAAATGACGTTGGATGTATTGATCAATATTAATTTGTAAACTACCTACCGCAGATCTCCACAAGACAATCAGAAACATTTTGTCGCTTTTTATATTCATTTAAATTTTTGGGCATACTTACTGATATTTATGGAATCAAGATTTGCAATGGAGTTAAGTATGAACATTAAACCTCAATATGTTAAATTAAATAAAAATATTTTCACTGAAGGTTCTAACATTGGTATATTTGTCCTTTCCTGTTCATCGAGCAATTATTTCTGATTATTAATGTTTTGGAACGTTTCATAAAACATAAAACGGCATACAGATACTCCATACCATCTCTCTGGTTGTTTAAACCTCCTGAGTCCATTAAAAATATTTATCAATTAATTATACTTCTTGATTAATAATAAAATTTCGACGAAAATAAGAAAAATTATCTCAAAGCTAGTCAAAATAAATCCTCAATGCATGCTTTTATGTTTAGATAAGCTGAAATAGCATATACTAATAGTTTATGAAAGAATCGCAACGGAAGTCCATTCAAGATAATTTAATTTGTTTTCTTTCTCAAATCTAAGTGTATTAGAATGTTAAGTAACAGTTCCTCCCAGTGATTCGCCTCCATCTCTCTAAAAAATATGTCTGAAAACGTCCAGCTCAATCAATAATTACTATGTAAAAATCAATTCAAAATTTAATTAATACATACATATTTTAATTATACATTGTAACGAATGAATATACAAGGAAACTCGAAGAGATGCAAGAAATGTTTCAAGCACAAGAGAGTAGGAAGTTCTACAAGGGGGTTAAATGGCTAAAACAGATCTTTAATCAACAACCAGAATTCTGTCTGGACCAAAACGGAAACCTTCTCACTGACAATGACCAGATCAAGGGAAGATGGGCCCAATACTTCAAAGAAATCCAAAATGCAGAAACCAGTAATATGCACATCACCCAGATATATCAATCGGATGATGAGGACATTGATGAGGATATACCACTAGATAGACAGGGAATTGCAGAAATAATTCATTCCCTAAAAAACAATAAGTCTCCAGGATCTGATGAAATCCCGTCAGAACTAATAAAATACGCAGGAGAAACCACCTGGAATGAGATTTACCTTCCATTCCTTTATGGTCAAAGGAAAAAATGCCAGACGAATGGGTGGGGTGGGGGGGAAGGGGGGTAAACTCAAGTGTGTGAACTACAGGGGAATAGCGCTCCTACCCACAGTCTATAAAATCCTGTCAGTGGCAGTATGTCGAAGACTAATGGAGAGGAGTGAAAGACTACTGGAAGAGTACCAGAGTGGCTTTCGCCCGGGACGATCGACTACGGACCACCTTTTCAGGCAAATGCTGGAGAAAACGAATATGGTATGGATCTGTATCATCTATTCATCGACTTCCGATAGGCGTATGACAGTGTAAACAGGAGTAAGCTGTTGGAGGCTTTGCAGTCGCTGGGGATACCTATAATAAAGTAAACCAATAAGATTGACAAGGATGACCAAAGAAAGGACGAGCTGTAAGATCAAAACCAGAGTGGGTGCATCGGATAGCTTCGAGGTTAACAATGGCTTAAGACAGGGAGACCCATTATCACCGGTACTATTTAATCTCGCCTTGGAAATGGCAATTCGGAAAATTAAGACTAACCCTGGTGGTACCATCTATAACAGGCTCACACAACACATGGCATACGCGGATGATGTTCTTATATCAGGGAGAACTAAAGCAGCACTAGCAGGCGCTGTAAAAGAGTTCAAGCAGCTCTTCTTTATATAGTGGCAATTCTTCTCTCTAAAAAATATGTCTGAAAACGTCCAGCTCAATCAATAATTACTATGTAAAAATCAATTCAAAATTTAATTAATACATATATATTTTAATACATACATACATGCAGACAAGATATATGAAAACATCCCAACATACCAGGGAGAGAGAATTTAAGATACTGTTGTATTGGGAGAAGAAAAGTTTCGCAACTGTGATAAATTTAAGTACCTGGGGGAGTAGTGACTGAAAACAATAATACGGAAGCTGAAATAAAAGGCAGGATAGTAGCAGGAACCAGATGTTTATATGCCCTGCAAAAGGCGCTCCCATACAAAAGTCTGCACAGGAAAGCAAGAATTGTAATATATAAGACGGTGATTAGACCGGTCGTTCTATATGGCAGTGAGACGTGGACTAAGACCAAGGAAAACAGAAGAGCTCTACTGGTCTGAAGAGTCTTAAGGAAGATCTTTGGAGCAGTCAGAGAGCAGGATAGATGGAGAATCACAAGAAACATAGAGCTAATGGAATTATACGGTGAGCCGGATATCCATGGTGTTATTAAGAGGGGCAGACATAGATGGCTGGGTCACGTGGAAAGAATGGATCTCAGTAGGTTACCAAAAATGATGCTAAATGGTACTTCAGGTGGAAAAAGACAAAGAGTTAGACCTAGACGCAGATGGTTGGATCATCTGAAGGAGGACTTGGGAAGGCTGGGGATCAGAAATTGGAAGAATCTCGCTGTGGACCGCGAGGAGTGGAGAGAAAAAGTGTTGGCAGAGGCTCAGGCCGTACAAGGACTCTAGTGCTCATTGAAGAAGAAGAACGAATGAATTCCAGTCGTACAAATAAGTAATGGTTAATTTCTAACCTAATTTTTATTTGGTGTTTGAATTGTAATTTCCCTTTTGTTGTAAGCATAATACATCATACCCTTGGGTAACATTTAACGACGTTTCAGTTTATGATGTGAAATGAAAATGAAATGAAATGAAAAATATCTTTATTATTCTGGGACTGATGTCTCTTCAGAACAGTTTATAGGTACATTTTGTATTTATCATATCACAAACTTTAAATTTGATTTATATAAATATGTATATGTTTAAATAACAGGTAATATTAGAAAAACAACAACAGAAAAGTGTTATATAAGAAAAAATTACTACGAATATATAGAGAATAACATTCATACGTAAAGTGTGATAATTATTCTGATTGGGCGAATAAAAGGTGGATAAAAATAAGGAATTTGAACGATGTGACTTTTGGTGCATGACGAATTACAGGAGGGATAGAATTCCAGAGTGGGGCAGCTAGGATTAGGAAGGACTTTTCAAACGCAGCTGTTTGGTGGGGAGGAAGGTAGAAGTCAGATGGACGGGACCTGGCAGGATGAGATTGAACGGAGGATTTAAGTTGAAGGCTCTGTAGACTATACTTGAAGTGCTGAGTTCTAATCAGGAACAGAAAGGATGGAAGGAAACGCCGGCAGCGATAGGAAGAGTAGAGCCACTTCAACTTGATGTAATACTGGGTTATATGCGTATCTCTGGTAACAAAATAAATCGTATTGAGCTATTCATAACACGTGTGAAACTTCGAGTTCACCTAAGAGTCCACCTTACACCATACAGCCATAATCAAAGTGATAGAAAACAAGGAAGAAACCTAGGAATTGACGAGTTTTGAGTGGAAGAAGATAGCGGAGACGATGGAATTTCTTTAGGGTAGATATTGTTCGATGGGAAATTAGGGAGGTATGGGGAAAGTGTTTAGTCGAAAGAGACATCAAGGTTTTTGATTCATGTGTGGAATGAGATAGGGGTGTTTTTCAGGATAAACTTGAGAGGTCCGAGGATGGATTTGAGGAGAGAATGGGATCCAATCATAATGGCTTTGATCTTCTCGGTGTTTAGCTTGAGCTTATTGAGTGTTGTCCAGACACTTATTCTATTGACGTCTTCCTGTAGTTTCAAGGTGGCATTATAGGAGTTAGCGGTTTGGGAAGAGAAATAAATTTGGACGTCGTCGGCATATAGATGATACTAGGAATAATGGATAGAGAGCGGAAGGTCCTTGATAAAGAAGGAAAAAAGGGTATTGGGGGAAGAGAAATCTTGAGGTACACCTCTTGACAGAGGTGGAGAACCAAAGGGAGTTTTGTTGGGGATAATAACTGGGAACGGTCGGTGAAGGAGGATTTAAACAATTGAAGATCACTGGAAGACAAGGGGAGACTTTGAATTTTGGTAAGGAAGATATTATGGTCGACGGAATCAAGGCTTTGGAATAATCAAGGAGGATTAGGACGGTGACTTTCCGTTGGTGTATGGCAGGGAATCTTGGGAGATTTGAATGAGGGTAGAATGAGTGGAGTAGCCTGGCTGGAAACCGAACTAGAGGTGGTTCAAAAGGTTATTCTGCTCGAGAAAGTGTAATAATTGGGACTGACCTAGATATTATAATGATTTGTATAAGTTTGACAATAGGAAAATTGGGTGAAAATCATTAAGGGCTGCTGGATTTAAGATTTTCTTCACTAGACGAACAAGGGTAGATTTCCAGGCAGTGGGGTAAGTGGCGCTTTGTAGCGAGAAGTTGGAAATGTGTTAGAGGATTGGAAGAATGGAAGGAGTCAGGCTTTTATCAATTTTAGAGAGATATTATCAGATCCGTAATCATTGGTTCGAAATCTCCGAATGGAATTAAGGAGGTCATCAGGAGTGATATGGGAAAAGAAGAAGTGGTTTGGATTAGAGAATGGATGAATGGGGGCCGGTGTAGAAGTCTGGGATGCGGAGAGGGAAGGGAAGGAGAAAAAGCGAGTGTTGAGATCATCACCGGAAATAAATACGGGCTTGTTTTGAGTGGGTTTACCTAGGGACAGTTTGCGCAGAATGACCCACTTGGCTTTGGAGTTTGATGTGGAACAGAATGTTGACAAGCCTCTAACATGAAACCCACATACAAATCTAAAACAACAAGAAACAGCTCGTCGTCATCACTTCATCATTTACTACATATGGTAAACGCTCTAAACTTCCAATCTACTACAAAAAGATTATATACATGATTATAATGAGGCCTATTGGTCGTATGAAGTTGAACTTAAGGACTCCCAAAACCATCTAATTTCTTTCTATCTAATCCTGAAAATGTAAAATCCATAATATCCCTTTTTAAGATTTTTCATAAAGATTTCCAATAGATTTTATCCATATGTTGTATATTCTTCCCGGAATGACAACTATTCTTCCCCCACAAACCCACTCGTTCAAATTTCTTCCCAATCTATTCTTGATTATCCTCCGAGGTTTCTGAAAAGAAGATGATCCCGAAATGTTTTAGCAATATTAAGCTAAATTTAAGTTCAAGAAAAAAATATCTAGTTTAAAATTGGAACCATACAGCTTAGGACCTAACAAAACTAGCTATCATGCAGAACTTTGTTTCTTGCTATAATACAGGTTCATCTATACGATCTTCAGTAATTTAGTTTATACTGTTTACAATTTTTGTTACATGCTTATTAAGAATTACCATCTTTTAGAACACTAGCTAAAGCAGAAGGGAATCAGCCGGAGCGGGTCCAGGGGTGGCGACCGCAAAGGGTCCCGTATCATGGAAAAATTAAACAAATGGATGAATAAAATACAGACGAATTTACAGTTTTAGGAACTGCCGGACTCCCCTTTTTTCTTGGAGCCTCCCAAACCACCATGGATGTCCTAAGGGGTTCCCGCAATATTGGATCGTCCAGGGTCCCGCAAGGTCTAGACCCGCTACTATGAATCTGAAAATATAGATATGACATTGATTACATAAATGACGAGATTCTCAGATGCTCCAACACAGTCGTAGACTGATTAATGTAGACGAAGTAAATGTGTCATTTTAATATTTCGGTCACATTTGGACATCAACTTTTTTGGAAAAGAGAAATAGCATGTTTTCCACTTCTTAGCAATATTTAAGGTAGACACTCGCGGGGGTTACCCCTCCTTCAGAGACTTCGTCTACGGGTGGAAAGAGATGGTGGGTCCCTCGCCTTGGGGCAGGGCCCGTCCAACCGACATTCGTTAGAAGTACGCCAGGACTGAGATCAGGTGGGCGGACCAAACAGGCGGAAGCGGACCAGAAAGGCTGGACTGATGGAGGCACCCGGACGGATGCAGTCAGGCAGTCGATAAGGTGCAGCCCCATCAGTGCGCAACCGTGTGCCTGGATGCACCACAGAACCTTGGTTTAATTTGTACCCAAATTAAAGTATCCCGAAAGCATGTAAAATAAGAATTTATGAATAGATGGTAGTTTGTAGCTAGTAGTGACATGCCATACCCAGCGCATTACCCCACTGCTGCCCAAATCCCGTATGACCGATAAGTCAGGTAGGGGGGAGGGGGGGGGGGGAAGGTACTGATCGCGGTTGGCAGCGCTTGCCAAACGTTAACTCTAACTGTTACTACTTGCATATTTAGTTGAAACTACCTACCTTAGCGGCTAATTCCCCTCGCACTAAACACCCTAATTTAAAATATTGGTCAGTAAATAATGGCCGTTTTAGAAAAACTATTTTCTAGGGATTGAGGTGAATTTCTAGTTAGTGAGAAATGATCAAGTTTTGATTTTTTTTAATTTTTATTTCAACACTAGAAAGAAGAAGTTAAATTAAAAAAAAAAAATCAACATTAAACGTAAGTAAAATTAGAACATGTGAAAAATTATTATTTGACGGCGTTACAAACCGGTTACAGGCCTTGGCCTCCTCCAACCGGTTGTGCTTGTGCCGAGACCATCCAGTTCCTGACTCCCAGGATGTCATAACCACCTGGGCTTTGGTCTCCCTCTCCTCATTTTCCCATGGATTAGCTGTGCCAGCAATATTTTGGGCATTTCTTCATCCGCCATCTTGGCGATATGCCTTGCATATCTTAAGCGCCTCAATTTCATTGCTCTGAAATCAGTCTCCACTAAAGCGCTGTATAGCTCCTGATCCGTGCATCGCCTCCAATTTTCCTCAACCATTACACCTCCAAAAATACGGTCGAGTACTTTTCTTTTAAAAATGAGGAGCTCCTTTTCGGCACTCTGTTGTCCAACACTCCGATCCATAAAGAAGTACGGGGCGCACCAAGGTTTTATAGAGGTGGAGCTTGGTCTGCCATGAAAGTATCTGTCTGCTCAGCTGTTTGCTCTGCACAAAGTAGCATTTGTAGGCAGCGGTGATCCGTTTTCTTGTCTCAATATCGGGGTAATTTTCTTATTTTACATCAAAATTTTGAGGCTACTTATATTTTTTGGAAACAAATTATCTGCTACTGTGGTGCAGTCCGGTGCGCGTTTGCACACCTTAGGGCTGCACCTTATAATCTTCCGGCGCTCTGCATCCGTCCGGTGCCGTCCAGCCCTCCTGGTCAGCCGCATACGTCCGGATCCCATCTTCAGCTCCATCCGTCCGGATACCGGTCCAGCCCTCCTGGTCCACTGCATCCGCCCGGATCCTGTCTCAAGCTGCATCCGTCCGGAAGCCGGTCCAGCCTTTCTGGTCCACTGCATCCGTCCGGATCCCATCTCCTCCAGGGTGCATCAACCATTATGAGGCTCGCCGACATCGGGTGGTCTTTACCTTCCCAGAGTAAAGTGCTCAGGGCCCACCACCTCCTTCCACCCGTATACAAACTCCCTGAAGAAAGGGTACACCTCTTCCTCCATCAGAAGGGGAAAGTCCGACTCGGCGAGGGCGAAGATCTCAGTCATTCTCGACAACCTGGCTCGGTGTCCTTCTACTGCGGTGCATGATACGATCACGTGTTCTGTAGTCTCAGGGACTCCACAGGTGGGGCACCGGGGGTCTATGTCCTTTCCATGTTCCCGTAGTTTCCCCCGGAAACCTCCATGCCCTGTCAACATCTGCGAGACCCAGTAATCAGGGAGGACCCATCTCGCCTTCAGTCTTGCTTGGACGGTGGGGAAGAACTTCTTCAGGGTAGCTCCTTTATGACTACCTACCCACCGTCCGTTCCACTCCTTGATGGTATCCTCCCTCAATATCTTATTCCATTGGTTGGGGGTCTCGCCAACTCTGGTATGGAGTCCCTCCAGTAGCGCGTCGAGCCCCTGCCTCTTAACATTATACTTTATTCTGTCATCCTTAAGGACGAGGTCCAGAGGCATCGCTCCGGCTAGCACCTGCACCGCCTCATGCGACACCGTTCTATATGTCTTAGTGACCCTAAGCAGAGTCAGTCTCTGGATTGTCGCCAGTCTCTTCCTCCGCAACTACGTGAAGTGTTGGCTCCATGCTGGGGATGCGTACCTCAAGATATCCATGACCACCCCCTTGTAAATGGTCATTGTAGCTGGGTATCTAAGGGCCCAGAACGCACCCCCAATTCTGCACAATCCATTTATAGTCATCCTATCCTTCAGGTAATCTAGGTCGAAATGTCTCCTCACCCTCACTACAAGGTATGTCACTCCTCACTCTGGCCATCTATGTCCAGTATGATAGGACGAGCCCTGTCTGTGGAGTTACTTACGATCATGGCCTGGGTCTTCGCTGCGGCCATGCTCAGCTTCCTCCTCACGAGACTGGCGCACCTCTCTGCCTGTGTTTTCAGTCTGGGTCTGCTATCCTCGGTCATTATGACCGCCAGGTCGTCGACGTAGTCCGTGGCAAGGAACCCTCTCTCCTCTAATTCCCCCAGCAGCTGATCGAAGACAAGCTTCCACAGGGCCGGACCCAGGACAGAGCCCTGCGGACAGCCTCTCTCTATCCTTCGCTTTACCTAGTAGTAGCTACCTCTGATCCTTACGCTCCTGTTACTGAGGAACTACTAACGAGGGAGTAAAAAGTGCTGGGGGTGTCGAACTCCTGCATCCGCTGGAGTACGTAGTGCCACATACACTGTTGAAGGCGGAGGATATGTCGAAGAGCACCAAGATGACATACTTCTCCGCCCTTTCCTCCCTACGCATTCTCAGCAACGCATCTGTGATTTCCTTGCCACGAGTCGAGCCGAACTGCCGTAGATAGCTAGCTGCACTGAGGATAGGGCGAAATCGCGTGAAAATCAGATGCTCCAGGACTTTGCTGACGACAGAGAGGAGGCATATCGGACTGTACGCCTTAGGCGATTCTTTGTCCTTCCCTTTTTCCTTTTAGAGCAGTCCCAAGTCTGCGGCCCTCCACTTGCTTGGAAAGTTCCCCCTCTCCAAACAATCATTGAATATCTGGAGGAGCTCCTCCTCTAAGTAAGGGGCACTATTCCTGAGGACCGCAGCGTCTATTCCGTCCAGTCCTGGAGCTCTCCCGATCCTCTGCCTCTCCACGGCCAGACGAAGGTATCATATGTCCCATGGTCGGTACCTGGTGGTTATACCGTGGTGCGTCTCACCATGGCGTCTATCTCGCTGTCCTGGGACGGATCATCCCTGGGGTATGTAAAATCTACGTACATCGATGCCGCTTCCTCCAGGGTGTTAACCAGGGCTCCTCCTACTCTAAGGGAAGCCATCATCGGGAGAGGCTTCACCTCGCTCAGTGCTACCCTGTACGGTATTCCCCAGGGGTTCTTCTCCGTCTCTTCAACGATGAATTCGTCCCAGGACCTTTTCTTCTGGTGACGCACGGTTTCGGTACACCCTATACCTATGCTTAGTCTCTTCGCGGAGTGCAGGTCTCGACTCGTCATCTCTGTACTCCTGGTACCTACGCCTTGCCCTGTAATATTCCCTCTTCCGTTGGGTTAGGACCGGCGTCCATCATGGGACCGGACGTACCCTCGCCCTTCGGCGTTGGAGGGATGTACTCGCCTCTTCTGTAATGGCGCTCGTCAGCATTCAATACCTAACTCCAACTCCATCGTCGCCATCTCCTCCCACTCTCTATCCGCGAGTACACCCTCCAGTTCACTGGAGAAGGCCCTCCAGTCCGCCGATCGGGTCACGAAGCCCTTGTCCACTTATATGACGTTCCTGCCTTCCTCCTGCACCACACTGAAGGCGATGTCCCGGTGGTTGGAGCTCGCATCAGACCATAGGGTCCAGTCCGCAATTCGCCGCGCCATTGTAGCCGTGGCGAGGGTCACGTCTATCCAGCTCTGACCCCTCGCTCAAACAAATGTGGGGCCAGAGGGCTCGTTAACGACCACAAGCTGAAACCTCGCCAGGCTCTCTTCTACTGCTCTAAGCCGGCCTTGGTGGACACGAGGGCGAACGTAATGGCGCCCCACCTCACATAGCATGCCGCCTGATCTGCCGTGGTGAAGTTCTTCAGTTCCATCACGTCGAGGGCAGGATTAACAATCACTATTGCCGCTCTGGGCCTCCTCCCTCCACTGCTCAGAGTGACCACCCTCGACGCTAAACCGAATCCGGCGACCACATTGTTCTGACACCATGGATTGTCCTGGATCGCTATGATGTCAACACTCCGAGCGAGAGTACGTAATTCGTCCGCGACTATTTGTCTTCGGCCCATATTGACCTGCAGAATCTGCAGCCTACGCATACCGGGTTCTCTTCGCCAACAACTCCATGTTCCACAAAAGTATCGGGCACTTCTTACTGCCCGTAACATGCTGCACCTCCTTCCCTTCTCCCTTCTCAGCCTTGCAGTTTCTGCAGCAAGGGGCCATCCCTCTTTGCCTCTCCGGGCACTCGTTGGATTTGTGCCCTGTCTCTGTCCACTACCTGCACGCGACGTCCTTCGTGCAGGCCCTGGCGGGATGGCCATATTCTTGGCATCGGAGGCAGAGTAGGGGATCCAAGTAGTCCCTGATCGAGAGGCTCCACCACCCTCCACTGACGTCAGCCTCAGACAGGCTCATGAGGGCGAACCTCATGCTGGGGTGCGTTTCCACGACCCATGTCTTGGTCACCCTTCTTTTCCTCTCTTCGCACTCTATTTCCAGATTCCCCCACAGAAACCTCTCCAACATTCCCTCGTTCCAGTGGGTTGGTACGCCCTTGACCTCCACTCGAGTCCTCCGGGTCATGGCCAGCTTGGCTTCCAGCCCTCTCGCCGAGTTTTCCCCATCTTAGGAGTTTCCTCGCCTGTCCCGGTCTATCAGTCTTGAACAGTACGGCGCCCCCCTGCTATGGTCACCTTGACCATCTTGACTCCGGCACCGACCTCACTCAGCTCCTTCTGGGTGGGGAACTGTTCGAAGATCTTACTGGCCTCCCACTTTTGTCCTTCCGGCGGGTCCACCGTGATATAGGTGGCGGTTTCCTCCGGCCTCTTAGGAACCACCGATCAGACCCGGCCTAGGACTTCGGCGAAAGTCAACTTCTTTTTTTGCTTCGGCCTCTCCTCCTTCTCCTCTTCCATTTCCTCCTCCGTGTTGGCGAGTTGATTCCTACCCCGGCAGATTGGGGTTTGACTCTTCCGCTGGGGCATTGGTGCAGATGCCAGCCCTTCATACTTCTTCACTTTTCTTGGTGCAACCCCAGATGGCCCTGCCTCTGACTGCACCTCTCCTATCTTCATCGGGGCACCCCCCCTCCGTCCCAATAGTAACTGTCTCACCAGGCTTAGAAGTCTCTTCTGTTACCATGTACTTGATTTTGGGCTCATTAACTTCAAATCCAGGTCTGCCTGGCTGGGCCCTCCAGTGCCAGAAAACCCTCAGCCACGGCCTGAAGAAAGCGTCCCACAATGTCTACATCATCAGCATAGGCCAACAATTGAACAAGCCTGGTAAATATGTGTTGTCCCATATCTCTTCCACGTAAGCCCGCATCTCTTACAGCCTTCTCAAGTGCCAGATTAAGCAATATACAGGTCAGTGCATCCTCTTCCCGTAGTCCTTTTCCTGCACGAAATTCCTCGGGTCTTTCGCCATGGTTAGGATACCATACGTAGGCGACTTGCATTAATCAATTTTTTTTCTTCGTGTGAATTCGATATCACATTCGGGCTCGATGCCCTTTATAGCCTCGCCTCCTCCTCCCCCCCAAAAATAGTTCTGAATAAACAGTTTAGCATTAGAGTATCTTTGGATTGTGACAGCCATAGGCTGTGCAGAAAACAGCAGAAATCAGCATTTCACGTTGTGTTTTTTGCTGGATCACATAATTTTTTTTTTTTTACTTAACAATGAATGATAAATATGCTTCCAAAAGGATAGACCCAAAGAAAGAATTATGTAACTGTTTTTTAGTTGTGATTTGACCCTATTATTTCCTAGTGACATAACTGTGACTGAAATTTTGAAATGACCCGAATGTAACCCACCAATGCACCATTTATTTACATTCCTGAGTTCGTCTTCTGTTCTATATCTTTTAAATTTGATTTATTTTTCAAAATAATAATTTTAAAATAAGGCCTTGATATTATAGGCCTTTTTAATTTGTTGTTACGGCGAGCCTTCACCCAAAAAATATCCACACATTCGTGAACTTCACATTGCGATCATCCATCAACTTTTGAATATTAGATCACAACATGCAGACTTATATTCCGCATTTCATAGGACTGCTTCCATTGGAAAATCCTTTGTTATTCGTGGCGTATCTTTTGGAAATACTTACCCACATCCTTGTGAATCCTCTTCTCTAGCTTCTTCCTACAATCACATATTGCTTTATTCGCTTTATCCTCAAGCCTACGATCAAATTTAAATTTACATTTATTACGATGTTGTTATCTAAAGTATATACGACAAGATTTATTCTAATTGTAAGTAATTTTTTCTATTCAAACGATTGTCCTCTGCGAGTAATCTGTCCCCCATTGAGAATTCTATTATCCGATACATAGTAATGAATAAATAAATAAATAATATTTCAACTGTTCTTACGTCGTTACATTTAACAGCGTTCAGGAAGGTAATGGAAGGAGATGTAACTGGACCAAGCAATTATTGATTTCATGACGTCAAACGGAAACTCGCGAATACAGTAATAAAGATGGTGGATATAAGCTTACCACTGAAACAAATTTGTATATCATAAAATCTTATGTTTTTTTAACGGAATAGGGTTGAAATTTGATTAAATCTGTTTTTTTTAAATTGATGATAAAACATTATTATGATCACCTGAGGCCTAAGTATGATAAAATTTTGCGTTTTTGCCATCATCGCGTAATGAGACTCATAATAATCCATAAAAAACGAACTATATTTTGAACAAAAAACACGTCTTTTCAATAGATTCTTTAACTAATTTATGAATTAAGAATTTTTTTTTTAGCTCTCTTTTGGTCTCCTGGCTCCATCCCAACACTAGATCGACTGTTTTTATAAATGGTGTAACAAGATTGTGAACATATTTTCTCTCATTATATCGTTCTTAGAGTATTCTAAAAACTTATGTTTTTTAGGAACCTGTGAGTGAATTCAAGCCAGTTCTTTTGTATTCGGAAGACGAACAAGTCCAGATAAATATTGAAGATAGCAGTTTGCTGAGGCATCAATTATCTGATAGTGAAATAGATATTTTCTTGCCTTCATCAACGCCAGGTATTCTCTCATTTTATCACTATAATTTTGTTTTGTTTTTGTGTGTTTTTTAAGGTGTTCTTCATCTAGAAATAGATTCCGTTACGATTAATGATGTTTCGGTCTGATCTAAAAAAGGAACGTGTTCCAACCTTTCCAGTCCACATTTGAAACATGTTATAGTTTATGTTCTAGTTTCGTCTACTGAAGTATCTTAATAAGTACGTCATAATCAGAGACCAGATTTTTATGCAGTTAAAATCCACTGAATAATTGTTAATATAGCCCAAATACGCAAAATATTTCTGTGTGAAGTTAATGTATTATAAAAATAAAAACAATTTAATCCACTAAACCGATGAAATGAAAAAGAAATTCTTTTCCAAAATAATAATAAATTATGAGTTGTGAAAAAAAAGTAAAACAAACACTGTCCTATCTATGAAACAAATAGAACTATTGATTACGTTATAAAAGTAAATCTTTTTTACTTTAATTCAGTATTTTCTTTAAAATATTGTTAAATAAAGTAATTAAAGTGAGTAATAAAAACTTTTCTTAGTTAAAAAC
Source organism: Rhaphigaster nebulosa (assembly GCA_948150685.1). Classification (NCBI taxonomy): domain Eukaryota; kingdom Metazoa; phylum Arthropoda; class Insecta; order Hemiptera; family Pentatomidae; genus Rhaphigaster; species Rhaphigaster nebulosa. Next base: position 78,828,243 of record OX411307.1, on the reverse strand, counting down.
AATATATACGTAAAACAAACATCCAACTGTCAACATTTGAAATTAAATATACTATTTATATATGTATATATATAATATATATATATATATATATATTTTTTTTTTTTTTTTTTATTACACACAAAACTATATGAAAAATAATTATCTATAGATAAGTAGTTGATAAAAGTGTTAATAGGAGTTAAAAGGGCACAAATATAAACCGTTTCAGCTCCGCCTGCGTATTAGACCCCCTTAAGCGTTTCATTTCCGAGTTTCAATTCAACCGAATTACTACTTGTCGCTAGTCTTTGTTCTACGCCCTCTTTGGCGTACTGAAGTCGGACCCCTAAGGGCATAAGTCGTAAACAGAACGATAATCAATCAGACAATGATTCATTCTGCAAAAATTAACGTAATGAATAATTGCAAATAAATAACGGATTAATTTGTCAAACTTTTTATTCTTTCTACTTTTTACACTTAAATAAAAACATTTTCTGTAATTACATTTTTTGACCTTCCATATTAACTAACTAACTAACTAAATGGCACTAACTAAATGGCCCAATTTTGACTTTGGCCTCACTCAGAATAATAGCTATTTCTGTCTTTCTTCCGCCTTCCTTCGCCATCCTTTCACTCCCAGCCGCCTCAGATCGTCTTCCACGTCGTCCAACCACCTCAGCCTCGGTCTTCCTCTTAATCTCTTTCCGCCTGGCCTGCCACTCATCATCTTCTTTCTCTCATCCGGCATCCTTTGCAATTAGTCTAGCCAACGCAATATTCTTTCTTTGATAATGGCCACAATATTAGGCTCGCCAAAGAGCTGTTCGAGCTCGACATTTTTTCTAATTCTCCAATGTCTTTCTCGTTTACCGGGCCGAAGATCATTCTTAGGACCTTTCTTTCACAAACCTTCAGGATCATCTCGCACTCTCTAGTCGTAACCCAGCTCTCGCTCCCATATGTTACCACCGGTCTTATTAAACTTTTACAAATGGTTGCTTTTGCAAATCGAGACAATTCTTGGAATTTAAGCACTTTATTCAGCGCAAAAAGATATCTGCTACCAGCCGCTCAGCTGGTTTTGATCTCTGCATTTATATCGTTTTTTCTGTTACTAGAGATCCTAGATATTCGAAGTTCTTGCAGCGCTTGCAAATCAAGTTGTGCCCATTGATTTGCACTTCTTCTTCTTCTCTACCTGATTGTGTTCTCGATGTTCTCATATATTCTGTCTTATTTTGATCACTTCTTAAGCCCTTGCTCACTGCCGCCGCTTCACACTCTTCTAACGCTCCTAAAGTGCTGGTAATGTGCACAAAATACTGTGGGTATACTATACCCCCAAACCCACAGGGGTAGGACCTTCCATATTAGTATTTAGAAATAATAACATTTTTTGACTAATCAGCTACACGTCTGTAACTGAAGAACAGTCTCCTAACAAATAACAATATTCCTCATAGTCCGACCATTAAATAAAATTTCAAATCCTTCCTCACCGCATGACTTTCATCCTATTTATCTCCTCTCTAGCCTTTCTAATCTGCCGGAACGCCCTGTACAAAGTCAACTTTCAAACTTTCTAGAAGAACGTCCCGTCATTAACTATTGTATCTTTGAGGATTGAAAGAAGAACACAATGTCTTAATAGATGCACTTTAATTAACACAATTTGGATGTAAAAAACATCTGCGACAGACTTCCCACACTCACATGCAAACTGACATTTAGGAATAAATTTCTTTAATTCATTAGCATAACTACTTACTGATTCACCTAAATTCTGTTTTCTTGACAAAAATCTATGCCGTTCAACAATCACACTTGATTTAGTAATTAATTGATTTTTTAACATATCTATTACTTCTTTATAATTTAAATTAGAGACTTCTCTAGGGGCCGCTGATATCTTCAAAAGTTCGTAATTCTCTGGACCTATGCTATTTAACAGAATTGTTTTAGATGCCGCTTCATTAGCTTGTAAGCCTTTTAATTGTAAATAATTATCAAATCTTTCTAAATATTGTAAAAAATTTTCTTTTGATTTATCATAAGGCTCGAAATTATAAACAACAGATGTAGCTTCTGAACGCTGTTGAACTGGGACTACACCTTGTAACAGAGTTTGAAATTGTTTCATAAATTCTTTGAACTGATCGGCATCCATAATATATAATTATAATTTAAATAAATAAATAATTGTAATTGTAATTCTTGAAAGTGTACCTGGAGAACGTATATCCAATTGCATAACCTCTAACACTAATTTTAATTTCAATCCTCGTCGCCACTTTATTGTATTTTTGAGGATTGAAAGAAGAACACAATGTCTTAATAGATGCACTTTAATTAACACAATTTGGATGTACATAGGATGATATTTGATAATAGTTTTTATGTATGAAAGTCTCTAATAATGGGAAGTATGCAACGCTAAGCAGGTACAATCATAACATAAAACTAAAACAGCAGAAGAAGGGGGTAACCTCTGAAGGAGGTTCCTTCAATAATCGAACTCTGACTAATCGATATCACATTAACCCTCTCCAATGTGGATTTCGACCAAGCTACTCAACGCAATTCACTCTCCTGAAAATAACCCACTACCTCCAAACCGCTATTGACCAAAATTTAACTATTCCCATCCTTTTAGATTTCACTAAAGCATTTGATACAGTTGATCATAACATCCTCGTTAACAAACTACATACATAGCCGTATTCCTTCATCCATCAGTGTTACACGCTGGTTCCAATACTTCCCCTCAGATCGGTCGAAGTATGCAGTCGTCCCAGTTCAACTTCTATCCAAGACACTGTCTCTCTCTTTCCTGTGGTGTCCCTCATGGTTCGTCTTTGTCCCCTACTCTATTTCCTATGCATATTAATGTCCTTTCCTTTTATCCATCACTCCCAATATCATATCTAGACCGATGACTTCCAAATATACCTGTCTTTTCCGTCTTCGACCTATTACCTGTCACAAAAAGAATCCAAGAGGACTTAGTTAATATTAAGTCTAGAATAGAATAAGTTATTGGGGTGTAGCAAGCAAGCTGAGAAGACAAAGGCAATTGTAATAGGTTCCAATCACCTCCTTCAAACTGTTCCTCATATCCCAACCTTAATCCTAAATAATATTCCCATAAAGTTCTAATAAACCATCAAAAACCTTGGAATCACCTTTCACCAAAATTTTTCCTGTACTCCATATTTTCGATATCTCCCATCCTACTTTTTCCTCTTTAAAGTGACTAAATTGCCTCCGTCATCTATTTCCATTTGGAACCCGTAGACTCCTACTTACCTCCTCAATATTCCTCCACTTTGACTACTGCTGTACGTATAATTGGTGGAGGAAGGATGCCAGGAAATACGACGGTAGGAAGAGTAAAGCCACTACAATCCTTCATAACATCGAGAGACAGAGGCGTCCCTCAGGATCGCGAAGATGAAATACGACGGTAGGAGGGCAAAGCCACTTCAATCCTTCATAACATCGGGTACGGGGGCGTCTCTGGGAACCTCGAGGTAGAAATGAAATGTTTCGTGAATTGCTTTGTTCGAGTCATCTTCGCGATCCTGAGGGACGCCTCTGTCTCTCGATGTTATGAAGGATTGAAGTGGCTTTACCCTTCCTACCGTCGTATTTCATCTTCGCGCTCCTGTGGGACGCCTCTGTCTTTCGATATTATGAAGGATTGAAGTGGCTTTACCCTTCCTACCGTCTTATTTCATCTTCGCGATCCTGAGGGACACCTCTGTCTCTCGAGTTATGAAGGATTGAAGTGGCTTTACCCTTCCTACCGTCGTATTTCATCTTCGCGATCCTGAGGGACGCCTCTGTCTCTCGATGTTATGAAGGATTGAAGTGGCTTTACTCTTCCTACCGTCGTATTTCCTGGCATCCTTCCTCCACCAATTTATTCAATCCATCATACATCTTTGACCTTCTTCAATTCAAGTCCTTAAATACCCGTTCTCGCCCTTCAGATTTATAGACAGCAACCCACCGATTCGCTGCTTTCGACAGATATTTTCTTTTCCGATCCTCATCCTGGGATAAAAAATCGGAAGATTGCCAATTTCGAGAGGTGTACATGACCGAATTTAAACTTTTGATATTCAGTGGACGCAGAATTTGATTCTCTACGACTTTTATCCTATGCGTTTTTCTCTTGGAGTACTCATTTCCAATCTATAGACTCACATATAGTACTCTGTCTCAATTTTTGACAAAGTTGGAAAAAATCGCTGTTACCATGATTTTTGACCACATCACTTCACCGAATTATGATGTGGTATTCATTCGCGCCGAATTTAATGATCTTTAATTTATTACAATTATAAGTTATTCGATTGTACGTCCCGTTTACGAATTATTGGAGAAAAAAAAAGTCCTAAAATTTCGAGGTTTCGTAAGGGCTGCAATTACTTTTTTTCTGCTGGAAGTCATTAGTAAGGGTTTTTTGCTAGCCAGAAATGTATTTTTGTCATCTTTGAGACGCAGGAGAACAGTTAAAACAAAAATCAATCGTATGTTTGATGGATAGTTATTGTGATGTAATTCATTACTTTATGAAATTAATTATCTGCTTAGTAATAGCTTTAGGACCGCCAGAAATGCATTTTCGTACCAAATGTGTAGAAACAAATTTTTAAAATTATTTACAGATGTATGTTTTATGAGCTGATTAAACATGAATCGGGGTCGCGCTTTATATTTAATTAGTCGCGCCTAGGTTTGGTGCTAGTTTTGGTCCACCTCAGGTAATTTATCTCCCCGGTACACGCCAGAGCTGGTGAGCTTTCCCCAATCCGCCACCGGAGGAGTCGCTCGATGGGAGACTAAAAACTCCACACTATAATATAATATAATTATATTAGTATTATCAATAACTATCTAAATCTATTAACTACATATCTTTAAAATGTCAACTACTTCAACCTATTGTATTAACAATCAATACAATAACGATTTCAAATATTGTATTCAAAAATTTTACCAATAGCAAGTGGACAGTTTAACCTCAAAAGAAGATGAGCGAATAAACGTTTCAAACAATGAAATAAGAGGTGATTCTCTTGAACGACTAATAAAAGAGCAATAAAATCACGCAGGAAAGCAACGAGAGAAAAGAAGGAGGGTTCGCCTGGAATCGACTATCTTCGCCTAGGGAATCCTGTCCCCAGACTCAAGTCGTTCTTCCTCCCATCTGCGTAAGCAATCGCAAACGCTACCACTGCCTCTGACGCTACTGTGCACCAGGCTTGAGAGAAGGGTAGAAAAACGGCTCCGATCGGATTACGCGATCCTTGTTGGAGCCAGGGGCGTACGTAGAATATTTTGGGGGTGATTTAAATTTTTTTTCGGAGAGGAAATTAATAAGAAGTAGGCAAATATTCACCTAAATGTTTATTAACACCAAATTGGGCGTAAGTTTTAAGGATAAGCATGACAATTAGATACAAAATATTGCTCAAAATGCTAATCTCAAGCTGCTGGGTATGAAAATAATATTTTTTCGAACATTTCGGGGGGAGGGAGATATCTCCCGACCCTTCCCCCCTGCGCACGCCACTGTTTGGACCTATACCAAACGGCTCCGAGTATATATTTGGTTCCGAGGAACAGCTCCACAATTCCGAATCATTCCTATATTTCCTCTATTTTCCTTCAGTATGTGTTAGACTTTTGACTACTGATGTATATGTAAACCAATTAAGAACGTTTTAGTGCGCATGCACCTAACAATAACCTTTAGTTATTGAAATAACAATCAATTTAAGAATTTAGTGCACACGATTGAAAGAATATGAAACAAACCAAAATGTTATAAAAAATTCAAGATGGTATACTTGACAAAGTAGTTGCCTGAAGCTATGTAGATGGAGAAGACTTTCCTCTCCTTAAGCGTAACCTCCCGGCCTATGCTCTACCTACAAGATTCTTCCTCAAGTTGTTTGCCTACACCATATTTATTTGGTTATTCAGTATTAGGTGTGAATTAATCCGTCTTAATGGAGGTATTGCACAATATATGTAATTTAATATGTTAATAATGTCACAAGAAGAATAAAAGGGTTTTAATATAAGGGTAATTTTCATTTAAAATATCTATCTATGTTCTTCGAGTGACTGTCAAAGGAAAAATATTTTTGTTTATTGACCTTCATTGGTTTCATATTGTAGGGAAAATCAAATTTAGTCAATATGGGTCATTAATTGTTAATTTAAATTGCTTGATACCGTTATTAGCTCCATTACGTTACTGTCCTAAAGTTAAGTTGTATATTTGAAACTCACAAAAAAATCTTGAAAATGAAAATACGAAAAGCCTGGTTCCCAGTATTGTTTTATTACCTATATTAGTCGAAAGTGGTGGAATATATTGTTTAAAATGCAATTTATAAATTCATGTCGAGATTGAAGTTGTGTCCGTGAATATATTCATTATGTTACCGCTTTAACATAATCAAGTTTAGTGGAGAGCTAGAGGAGGATTCGGAGAGGGGAGGGGGTAAAAAGAGTTGTACGGAGACCAGGTATTGCTGTCAATGAAGGCCATAACTCGGTTTTCTTCTGAGCCTCTAGCAGGAGCTCATTCCCGTGAAAGTATAGTGAGTACTTTTTTTCAATACTCCATTATGTTACCGTTGTTTTTTCCAAGTTAAGTAAGTGATTCGTTATCCATATTTTATTAAAATGTTGTCAATGTTCTCATGTTAATTATATTTAATAATAAATGGAATTTAACATGTTATCTGTGTTAAAACTACCGAAACCTCTATTACTTTATTTCTCAATTACGTTACCGTGGTGGTAACGTAATAGAGAATTAAGTAAATATGGGTGATTCTCCCAAAACTAGGCATTTTTAATGTTTGAATTTCATTGAATAAATAAAATAATAATGCAAAGGAATGGGACACTAAGGAATGATGATTTCGGTTTCAACAAGTGATAACCCAGTTATATTTTACTTAGAAAAAAAAGCTTTGCCTATAGATTACTTATAAATGAATTGAAATTTTTGAATCAATTATGTTACCATAACAAATATATATATATATATATATATATATATATATATATATATATATATATATATATATATATATATATATATATATGTATATATATATATATTTTTTTTTTTTTTTTTTTTTTTATTTGCATGCATGTTTTTCCTTTGATTAAACAAGATTTATTATATGGCACTCAGCAAGTTACTAGTTTTGAAGTAATTTTGACCTACATTTTTTTTTTTTTTTTTTTTTTTAATGAAATCCGTAAGAAAGTAAAAAAAAAGTAATGTAAATGAATTTTTATGCATAAAAAAAAAGGTTTCATACCATAAAAATGTAATTTTCAATTGTTTATTTCTGGCCTGTCGGTTAAACAGATTACGTCATTAGATTTCAGCTGTAACCTGAGAAAAAAATAGATTTATTTGGTGAAATATAGGCCAGTAACGTAATGGAGTTTCTCAGCTAAATTAAATCAATCAGAATTCAGTAAAAATTCAAAGAAACTAAAATTTGACTTATCAGCTACACGTAGGTGTTCTCGGGTATTGTTGGGACATGCTAAGTTGACTCTGAACGCAATTACAAAATTTTTATTTCATGAAATTTCAACTTGCTCAGATTTCAAAATTGCCACTTTATTTTAAAATGACTCATAAATCATAATATGAGCCAAATAATTTATATATAAATAAATAATAAATAGTTTGTAAAAAGAAAAGTTTACCCACAATGTACAAATTTTAAACATTATTTTATTGTATTGTGTATTTTTATATATAATTACTTTTAACTACTAAACATCTAAGAGTTTTATTTTGGTGATATAAATGATATAAGTTTTATATTGGTGATATAAGTGATATAAGTTTTATTTTGGTGATATCTTATGTTTAAAGCATGACCATATTTATACATAGTTATAATTTTATGGAACTTACAAGGAGTGTGTATAGTTAATATACACTGATATTAATATATTGATATTTGCCTTAATTACTTATTTATATATATGCTTATTAATCAGACTTGATATTTTTTATTCAAATTTCTTGATTAATGCTTGTTTCGTTTTTTAAATGCTTGTGATTTTAGTTGGTAATTTGAATTATACAAGGTATCCAAAATTATAATGAAACCTGTGTCTATATAACACATTTTAATTTTTTTTTAAGTGTAGCTAGCCGATTTTTTATTATAGAAATTTATTTTATTTTTTAGTCGATAGTAGCTGTGAAGTTATTAAAAATGAATCAAGGCTTGCTCCCAGGAAACCTACAACAAAGTCATCATCACCCAATAGGCAGGGACCTCAGCGATGCCAGGTTTTTTCTGTTATATGATGATAATACCATTTAGTTAATTAATTACCTAATAAATTGTTAATGATGATAACATTTAAGACAGCATGGAAGATAATAATGAAACAAATAATGATCAAACTGAAAATGGTGTTACTTCCTTTTGTGAAATGAAAAGTAATCTAAAGTACAGTATTGATTATTTTATTGTACTATTTTGTATATAATTACTTTTTATTTAAAAAAAAAAATAAGCAATACACAAAAGTAATTACGTTTTAATATATATTACAGCCAGGATGCCGGTGTTCAATATTTTTACTTTTTAATAACTAATAGTTAAACATTTTTGATGAGCTTATAATACCAAGTCCTAAAACAATAGATTATATTTGAAATATGTACTCTATTAACAATAATGCGCTATGGTCTCAACAAAAATGATTTCGTTGAACAGCCGTCCTTCACCACCTATTTTTTTTTTTACAAAGTTTTTACTTTAAAAGAGATCCAATTTTTTTAATAACATCAAACATTATCCTATAATAATTAATTCAAAAGAAAGACATTTTTTGAATGGAGAGCCTGTCCAAAGGGTCTTTGAACATGCTCTCCATCATAAGATTTTTGTAGGACATGTTAGCTTTTATATACATTCGAACTTCTGTATATCGTACTTCCATATATTAAAAATCTCTACATATTGAACTTTTTTAGGAACCTTGAATTTTTATTAGAAAAAAAAATTCTATGCATGAATAAAATTTCTATATATCACACAAAAAACTCCAATTTAAAATATATAAAATACGATAGTCATCAAAAAGATCCCATAGTTTACGTATATAAGAATAGATAAAAATTAAATTAGAAAAAAAAATGTTCCACTACTTTACAAAGCAATGGAAATTCAGGGAAGATCTTGTTTCAGATGTACAGGAGTACCTAAATTCTCTGAAAATCTTTCCTAACATAGAATGAAATTTTAATTTTAAATTCAGTTTAACTTTGCCTTTCTTGTTGTGACCATTGCTCCTGAACATGACTTCGGTGATGAATTATACACAAATTGACATTTCAAGTTATCTTGTGCAAAAACAAAAATAAACTAACTTTTATGTATGTTTGCACATTTTTAATACATGTCCTAATTAAGATGTACATTTGTAAAAAATCTGCAATTACAGATGTAATTTGTACAATTTTTCAAATAAGAGTTACTGATCGTTTAGTTTTGTTTTTCTTTAACCTTAAAAAATTGTCTTTGTTACATCATTAACCCCCAAAAATTGCCTTTGGTACTTCTCTAACCCTAAAGAATGAAAAGAGTGAAAAATTCCAATCTTTCATTATATCGAAATTTCCATATATCGAATTTTTTTCAGGGAACCTTCATGTTCGATATATAGAGGTTCGGCTTTACTTATTTCTAATATATATAGAATAGAGAAAAAAAAAATAATAATAAAGCAATCTTAATTGGTAATTTTATCTTTTTGAAATCGCTATTTTTTTTTTTTTTTTTTTACATACCATAGCTATATTCTATTCTTGTAAAATTTTGTGCTATGAGCCTATCCAAAAAGTTTCAGCGATATTAAAAGTCAAAACTGGGCCCTGAAATCCCACCTTCACGCTGCTAGTAACCTTTATCATGTGATATAAATATTTAGTTACTTCTAAAATAGGATATTTCCAATCATTTGAATAAATTCAAACAATTTTAATTTAAAACAATGATTTATTTGAACTTAAAATTTTGGTGAAACATCAGACTTTTCAGCATTTTAAATATTAGAGCTAACAATGTTTTTAATTGATCAAACTATTGTTTATTAATTCAAGTTATAATGTTTAATTTCTATCTGTGCTAGTGGTATTTGACTATGAAAGAAAATAATTTTTTAAAAAACTCAAATGATAAAAAAAAAATAAAAAAATTGAAATTTGCATAGATTTGGTATCTGCTGATGGAGTCTAAATTTTACATCAGAAGATTAACAAAAATGAGAATTAATATGGAAGCAGACTGTTAATAATGGATACTCCATAAAATTGTATTGCTTAAATTGTAAAAAAACGCTAGAAATAGTTATTAGCAAATGTTTAATAAATTAATGATTTTTACATTCAAACTTTTGAGACTTATCCAAAGGATCTAAACTATCCTATTTGAAAAATTACAGTTATAGACTCAAACAAAAAAATCAATTGAAATAATTACATGTACTATCTTCAATTAATGAGTAGCTTGTAATAAAAATATTTATTATTTCTGAACAGGTATGTGGCAAAGTTTTTGCTAATGCTTCTGCTCTGGCGAAGCATAAACTCACACACAGCGATGAACGCCGGTACATTTGTACTATGTGTGCTAAAGCATTCAAACGACAAGATCATTTGTAAGTACCCAACCCATTGTTTCAGTTTTAACTCGAAAAATGACTATGTTAATCCTGTTAAAGCCCTTACAATAACTTTTATGAATATTTATTTGTTTATTAAGATAATAAATCCATTAAACTCGATTCTGACTGAAATCGTTATGTTGGAATCATATGTTCGAAAAAAAAAAGAAAAGTATTTTAGTAAAAACATATCATACAATTATAGCATTTCTAAGTCAATTGTAACCTTTTCCAAATCAATTGTCACCTTTTCCATTTCAATTGTAACATTTTCTATTTCATTTGTAACCCTTTCCAAACCAATTGTCACCTTTTCTGATTCAGTTCTAACTTTTTCCATTTCAATTGTAACCCAACCGGACATGAATTAATTCTATTTATTTCATTAATGAAAAATTATTTTTTTAATTATAATAATGACTTTTGAAATAATTTTGGCATATTCTTCCGACATTTTTTTTGTTTGTTTGATAGTTGATATTAAGTGCTGATTTCAAGTAATTTTAAATTTTTGAAATATATATATTGTTGTTTACTTATGTTTTATTTATTTGGAGGAGGAGGAGTGGATTTCATAAATTTGGAGATAGTTCATTAGATTTTCGAAGTTTTTAATGTCAAATTTACTACCGAAATTTTGTTCGGCCTCGAGCATTGTTGTTGATGTCAAATTTACTACCGAAATTTTGTTTGGCCTCCAGCATTTCTACTAAATTATTAGTTTTAAAAATTCATCGATATAGGTATCGTTCAGTTGACATCGAGCTCATTTGCGTCCGATGCTCAAACATTGTCTTGAATAAAGGCGAAATAGTATCACAGACCTATATTTCAGATATATCAGCTATATTTCTCTAGTACCGGCCCTCCTCCTGAAGAAATTCCTGCGTACGTCCTTGTACATGGGGTAAGTAAGAAAATTGCACTCTCTCTGAACCAACTCAGATTGGTATCGTACAAGAGTTCAGAGCCTAGTTCAAAGTAGCTGTAGCCACTTAGCACAGTTTTAGAATGTATCACCAGGTTCAGCAATGGATAATGGTGGAGAAACGGGCGGAAGGGAGTGGATGGAAGGGAACCAGAAACGATCTTGAACCAATCACCACATATTTTTCTGCATTGCTGAAGCTGATGACGTGCAGGTGCACCGAAACCATCTCAAGAAACTGTGGCTGCAGATAGGTAGGCCTTGGATATTTCAGAAATGTGTTGGTGGACAGACACGAATATGATATTGTCAAAATGGACCTTCAGGTGGAACTGGTTTTAGACTTCTCTGGCCTTTAGCCTGATACACCTGGTCAAGAACCCTTCGAGGAGGAAGATCCTTGTTGCCAAAACATAGGCCGGGAGATTACGCTGAAGAATGAGAAAGCCTTTTTCCTCTACATAGCTTCAGGCAGATACCTTGTCAAATGCATATTGATTCCTTGTGCCCCACATGTCGTGTTCCGGATACAGCTGAGCATGTGATCATAACCTGCATCGCATTTCAAGCATTAAGGGCTAAGATGATCAGAACCGCTGGAATTTACCTCTTTACTGAAAAAGAATTTCCTCGGTTGATTAATGAAGAAAACTTCCCACGGTGTATGGAATTCATATATGGCTGGAAGACGAGGGTGGGACTACCTTACTACAATCCAAGTCATAGAAATAGAAGAGGAACAGTAATGAGAAGACCATCGGAACATGGAGACCGCCCTGCATGGAAGATAAGAAATCATGTATAAATGACAGGAAAATTTACATCAGGGCTATAGGGATAGACTGCCGAATTCCGTATTTATTTTTATTTATAATTTATAAAAGGGGGGGGCTGCGTCTTTGACTTAGGAGGGAGGTGGGCACCTCTGTTTCCTTGAATGAATCCATCGCCAGTTCCTAGACTATTAAATAATAAGGTAATTTTCACAAAATTCTACGAAATTGTTACCACTTAAGTTAATATGGTGAGTTACCACAATAAAATAATATGGATAGTTTAGTTAAAACAAAGATTTTGCAATTTTTGTTACTTAAAGCATTTTATAAATAGCTGTGTTCACATGAGGATTATCTAGAATTTAAAATGGTTTCTAGTTGTAAGTCCTTTCGTTGAATGAAATGGTAGCCAGCTACTAGACAATAAAGGCTCAGGCACACAGATCGCGATCTGTAGCGACGATATGCGGGCTCTCTAGATCGCTCTAGCTTTACATGAATGGACCGCTGCCGGGCTCGATCAAGACTGGCTTGCTGCGATAGATCGCCTTCTGTGTGACATGTATAGTGCAGGAAGTAGTAATACATTAGATGGTCAGCTTGCTACGGGCTGAGATCGCGCTCTGTGTTCCCACGATCATGAATAGGTTATCTAATTTGGCTAAGTACTGATTAAAAGTACTAAGTACTGATTAGCTACCCTTCTGTAAGAAACTTTAGTAGAACTGCAGGTAGGAAACTTACACATGATCAAAAATGTTTCGATAATTATAGTGCTTTCAGCTGACGTCAGTTGTGATCCAACACAT